>PVIW01008117.1:38028-64575 GCA_004026585.1 Noctilio leporinus | reverse complement strand
CTCCTTCTTCTTCTTCCTCTTCCTCTTCCTCTTCTTCTTCTCAGTTCTTTTAGCATCTCTTGCAATGCTGGTTTGGTGAGATTGTCCATTTTTTGCCTGTTTTTGTCTAGGAAACTTTATTTTACCTTCCTTTTTAAACGAGGGCCTTACTGGATAGGGTGCTCTTAGTTGCAGGTCCTTAGTTTTCATTACTTGGAATATTTTGTGACAGTCATTTCTGGCTTGTAATGTTTCTGTTGAGAAGTCAGCTGATAGCCTTATTGGGGCTTCTTTGTATTTTACTGTTTCTCCCCTGCTGCCTTTAAGATTCTCTCTTTGTCTTTAAATTTTACCATTTTAATTATAATGTGTCAGAGTAGGCCTCTTGAATTCAGTTGGATATGGATCCTCTGTGTTTCCTAAATTTGCATGACTCTCCCTCACAAAGTTAGAGAAGTTTTCTCTAATTATTACCATTTTAATTATAATGTGTCAGAGTAGGTCTCTTGAATTCAGTTGGATATGGATCCTCTGTGTTTCCTAAATTTGCATGACTCTTTCCCTCACAAAGTTAGGGAAGTTTTCTCTAATTATTTTTCAAACGTTTTCTCTCCCTTGTTCTTTTCCTCTCCTTCTGGTATTCCTAGGATGTGAATGTTGTTATGTTTCATGTTGTCCTGGAGCTACCCGAACTATCCCTGTTCTTTTTGAGCCTTCTTTTCATTTTATTACTCTGACTGGGCATTTTTTCTACCTTGTCTTCCAGCTTTCTGATTTGGTCCTCTGCTTCATCTATCTTGTTTTTAATTCCTTCTAGTGTTTTCTTCATTTCCTTCTGGTTCTTATTCAAAGTTTTATGCCCTTTGTCATGTTGTTTTAGTTCTCATTAAGTTTTTGTAGCTCCCATAAAGTTTCTTGTAGTTCTCACTGAGTTTCTTGAGCATCCTTATAACCATTATTTTGAACTTTATGTCTGATAGATCACTTTCCTCAATTACACTTAGGTCATTTTCTGGGGATTCATTAATTTTTTTGATTGAGGGTTATTTCTTTGTCTCCCCATTTTAGGTAACTCCTTTTGTTTCTTTCTTTTTATTAGATTGCTCTGTTTTGATTCCCTGTCATCATATGGTGGCCTTATGTGGTAGGAATTCTGTGGGACTCAGTGGTACAGTCTTTTAGATCTTCTGGCTGAATAATATATGGATGTCCTTCATTCAGTTTATGTGGGCTATCCTGTTGTACTTGGGCTTTGATTTGTTGGTGGGTTCTCCCCTCTGACTGGCTGAGAGTCACAACCCCTGGCATGTCTTACATGCTGTTGTACAGGCACTGGCAGAACAAGGAAAAACTACCCAGAAAACCAAACCTACACCAGCAAAAATATTCCCCCTGCCACTTCAGCACTATCAACAGCAAGTGGGCAAAGATGAATAAAGATGGAAAGAGAATAAGCATATCACAAGAAAGGCAAAAGAGAATATGAGATGTCTACAGTAAATAAAAATGATTTTAGAAGAATAGAGGGAGGAAAAATAATAAGGGTAATGACTAGAATTCAGGCAAAGAAAGGGGAAAAAATAAAATTTCAAACTCAAATAGACACAGGCAGGAGGAAGGCGAAATGGTGTAAGACAGAGGGAGAGTAACCTATAAGATTGAAATTAAAAATAGTAATAGTAAAAATATAGGAATAATGTTGAAGAAAAACAGCAATAATCACAATATCCATGACAAGGAAACAATGCTTATTAAATGTGGGGAGAAAATAATAATATTATAACACTTTGTGTCAAACTTCTGGCAAGATGGAGGTGTAGGTAGACACACTGTTTCTTCCTCACAACTAGAAGAAATTTACATCTACCTCAAAATTAAATAAAAACAATGCAGAAATTTCAGAAAATTGAATTACATGGAAGTGTAACAAAAGAAGGAGTAAAGAAGTACTCAGCCAGACAGGTAGGAGGGGCAGAGCCAGGAAGGAGAGCAGCAGCAGCAGTGCCAGAGCAGAGGCCATGGCGAAAAGCACAGTCATACACTTAAACCTAGGAAGCAATCCTGGGGCCAGACCATGTAGCCCATAGTCCATTGCTGGGGAAAGATATAGGGTGTGTGTGATCAATTGGCAAAATTTTAGTGAAATAAACAACATATCACGAAGGTGTTATATTTTGAAATTATTCTTATATGTAAATACATAAATACAGTCATTGTTTTAAAAATTGTTCAAAAAGACCTCAATTTGCTTTAATAATAGATTATTTGACTTAGGAATCTTGAGCATGCTTTAATTCATCTTTCTTTATCCATGGACATTATCATGTTTTCAATCTTAGCTTTAACAGCCTCTTTATTGGAATGAGATTGTTTATTAACTTCTCTTTCACAAATGCTGCATACGTAATAGTAAAAAGGATTTGCATCTGGTGAACTAGGAGGCCAGATTTCCTTTGACCAGAATTCACAAACATTGACATTGAGACATTCTTGCGCCTTTTGGCATTATTTGCTGGTGCACCATCTTGTTGGAAAATAAAATGACATCCATTTGCAACTTGCTTCATCCATGGAACAACTAGTTCTCTCAAAACATCAAGGTAAACATCAGCTGTCACCTTCAAGGCTTGTGGACAAAAATGTGGGGTTATGATATCTCTTTCATTGTTGACAACACCTAACACCATTACTGTAGCAGGAAATTTCATTTTAATGACAATTGGAACTTCATTAAGATTCTCACAGAGCCACCTGTTATTTCTTCTGTTGACTCTGGTCCTGCCAAAAATTCTTTTCATTGGAGAAGAAAATCAGAGGGGTTTGCCTTTGGGATTTTTCCATTTGGTTAGCAGGTTCCTTGCTTTTTCAAAGTGCCTTTCCTTTGTCTGCTATGTCATAAACTGGCCTCTTCTAAGAACATACAATCTATATCTGATATCTTCAGCAATAATCTTGGGGACCATTGCATCCAACATCTGCAATTCTCTTGCAATGGAGTGCATTGATTTTCCTGGATCTTCATTGATGATCTCCTGGATTCTGTGTACAATATCTGGACTTGTGTGATCCTTGTATTCCTTATGCATTTTCCTTGTTGGTGTGATGATATCAAAATCAGCATCATACAATTTCTTCATGTAGAGTGTATGTAAAGGGATGTTATTGAAGTCTGCAATTTCCTTAGCAGTTTGCCTTGCATGTAATCCAGAAATTATGGTTTGCTCTAATATTATATTCCTTCAACATGATGGTTGCTCTTAGAATTTAATACTTTATTATCCGAAATAATGATGTTAAATCATAACCTTAGAAACATAATTTTTTTAAATTAATAAGCATGTGAAATAAGGAGATGCAATTTATCACACACACCCTGTAAAGCTATATGGCTTCTGACTGTGAAAACCAGTGGGGGTTGGGGTGCAGGAAGACACTGCTGGTCTTGACAGGCAAGCAGCCTTGTTCCCTCTCATCCTTCCCCCATATACAGCCCCACAACATGAAACAGATTGCCCTGCACTGACAAATTCCTGAGGTGCTTCCCCTTAGAACATAACAAGTGTTATAAAACTACCTAAGACACAGGCAAACACAGAAAGCTGTTAAGCTGAGAAGATAGAGAAGTATGGTCCAAATGAGGGAGCAGATCAAGGTGCCAGTGGGAAAACTTAGCAACAAAGATATAGCCAACCTAATAGTCAAGGAGAGAGCCAACCTAACAGATATAGAGTTCAAAATGCTGGTGCTTAAGATGCTCACAGACTTGACAGCCATGCTTAAATACAAGTGCAGAAAGGAAGAAGTGAATGCTAGGCTATGTGAAGCAAAGAAAAATCCAAATGAAACCAAGGGTGAAGGGAGAAAACCAGGGCTCAAATAAATAATTTAGAACATAAGGAAGAAATAAACAATCAACCAGTACGGAAAGAGGAAACAAGAATTAAAAAATATGAGGAGAGGCATAGGAACCTCTGGGACAACTTTAAACGTATCAATATCTGAAGCATAGGGGTACCAGAAGGAGGAGAGGAACAGCAAGAAATTAAAAACTTATGTGAAAAGATAATGAAGGAGCCCTGGCTGGTAGCACAGTGGTTAAGGCGCCGGCCTGCAAACCCAAAGGTCGCAGGTTCGATTCCCCAGCCAGGGCACATACCAGGTTGCAAGCCAGGTCTCCAGCCAGGTCTGTGGCTGGAGGCAGGTGAAACGCAACCATACATTCCCTCTCTGCCTCTCTCCCTTCCTCTCTCTCTGGAAATAATAAAATCTTAAAAAAAAAAAAAAAAGATAATGAAGGAAAGCTTCCCTAATTTGGCAGTGGAAATGGACATGCAGTCCATGAGGCATAGAGTCCCCAAACAAGCTAGATCTAAGAGTACCACACCAAGACACACCATAATCAAAATGCCAAGGGTTAAAGATAGAGACTTTTAAAAGCAGCAAGAGAAAAAAGAAAATTACCTACAAAGGGGTTCCCATAAGACTGTCAGCTGATTTCTCAAAAGAAACTTTGCAGGCAAGAAGGGCCTGGCAAGAAGTTTTCAAAGTCATGAAAAGCAAAGACCTACAACCAAGATTACTCTACCCAGCAAAGGTATCATTCAGAATGGAAGAGCAGATAAAGTGCTTCAAAGACAAGCTAAAGCTAATGGAGTTCATTATCACCAAGCCATTATTATATGAAATGTAAAAGGACTTAAGAAAAAGAGGACCAAACTTATGAACATTAAAAAGACAATAAACAAAGCCCTGGCTGGTAGCACAGTGGATAAGCTGCCAGCCTGCGAACCCAAAGGCCACAGGTTCGATTCCCCAGCCAGGGCACATTACCAGGTTGCAAACCAGGTCTCCAGTCAGGTCTGTGGCAGGAGGCAGGTGAAACACATCCATACATTGATATCTCTCTCCCTCACTGCCTCTCTCCCTTCCCCTCTTTCTAAAAATAATGAAATAAAATCCAGACAACCAGAGAGGGAATAGAATTAAAGATATAGGGAACATTTGGAGGGGTGCCATCTGGGAGGGGGAAGAGGAAGAAGGGAGAAAATGTGCAAGGATTAAGAAGTATAGTTGATGGGTGCAGAATAGACAGGGAGATGTTAGGAATAGGACAGGAAAAGGTAAAGCTGCAGAATTCACATGCATGACCCATAGACATAAACTAAAAGGGTTGGGATTGCTAGAGGGAGAGCAGTGCTGGATGGAAGGGAGCGAAGAGAAAAAAAATTGGGACAAGTGTAACAGCATAATCAATAACAATTGCATTTTTAGTGAAAAAAGAATATAAGAAAGAAAAAAAGAATGTGAGCTGACGAAAAGAAAGAAAACTGATTTTGAGAGGAATGAGAGAAGAGGTATAGTAAGAGTTAAGAATAGGAACAAAGCCCTAGCTGGTGGCACAGTGAACCAGCCAGGGCACATAACCACGTTGCAAGCCAGATCTCCAGCCAGATCTGTAGCTGGAGGCAGATGAAAAGCAACCATACATTGATGTCTCTCTCCCTCTCTCCCTTTCTCCCTACCCATCTCTCTAAAAGTAATAAATAAAATCCTAAAAAAAAAAAAAAAAAAAAAAAAAAAAAAAAAAAAAAAAAAAAAAAAAAAAAAAAAAAAAAAAAAAAAATAGGAGCAGGGCATAGAAAGGAGGAAAATAAAACTTAAAATGAAAATAAGAAAGGTCTGGAAGAAGATAAAATGTATTAAGACAAGGGAAAGGTACAATGTGAGATTTGAAATAAAAATATAAGTAAAAAGAAAAAATTAAGACAAAAATAGTGAATTAGTTGGAATACAATTGGAGAAAAAATATTAACAGGCTATGTGAGAGAAAAAGAATTCAAACACTAAAGGATAAGGTGGAATTCATTTCAGCAGAGTTTGGTGTTTGCCTTCTGTCTTCTTAAGGATCTGCCTCGGGCTTTTTATCAGATCAAGTCCAGGGATGGGTCATCTTACTTCTGGCAGCATCACATGTACCACCTCCACCTGCCTTTAGAGGGGTTTCCTATTGCAATTAGGAGGGTTAGACCCCTGGGTCTACACTGGGAGGTGCTGTTCAGTCTTCTGGGGAAGTTGTGGGTGTGATCCCCTGCTCCTGCACCATCTGACTTGGTCTGTCCCAGCTTATTTCATTTATGTATAGTTTCTGATACATTAGATAGCTATCTGTTTCCAATAATGTAGTTTCTGATACACTAGCTGTGTGTGTCAAGGGAGGGGTTAATCTGTGTAAAAGGGTCAGCTCTTTTCTCCTTGGTGCTGAAGGCAGCTCTGTATGGGAGCCAAGGCTGCACAGGGCCCTGATTACCCTTTACTGCACTGATTTCTGGTTTCCCTGATTTGCTGACCTCATTGGGATAAGGCCTTAGGAATGTGTATTTGTCTTCCTGAGGGAAGTACAAAATGGTACCTTTGGCATTTCTCGACCTGTCTTTCTCCTGCAGATATGCATCTTGCAGGGGGTTCTTAAGCCTGTCCTTCCTGTTTTGCAGAGCTTCCTGGGTAAGTGCACACTAGGTGCAGTACTTGCAATCCTGCAGGAGATGGGGGCTGTGTATGTTCTTCCCTACCCACAGGTTTGAACTCTGCTGGAGAAAGGGGTTCTTCCAGACTGTAAATAATCCCAGGTGCTCAACTCTCACACGTCTAATTCCCAGACCACTGCCCTTGTGGTAGACTCAATCCCAAACTCTCCATTTCGCATAGCCCCTGGCTTGCTAGCTGTGCTGGGCTGGGGCCCAGAAGTCCCACTACTGTGCAACTTCCTGATATCCCTACCCAGCTGTCTTCAGTAGGATTAAATGGTGCTTTCAAACTTGTCCCTTAGCTAACAGGGCAGCTGCACATGGGATCCCTGCCCAGCACATTTCACACCCCCCCTCCTTTTTAAAAAGATTTTATTTATTATTTTTCAGAGAGAGGGGAAGGAAGAGAGGAAGAGAGGGGGAGAAACATCGATGTATGCTTGCCTTTCACCTGCCTCCAGCTACGGACCTGGCTGGAGACCTGGCTTGCAACCTAGTTATGTTGCCCTGGCTGGGAATCGAACCAGCGACCTTTGGGTTTGTAGGCCAGCACCTTATCCACTGTGCCCCAGCCAGGGCTTTCCTTCTTTGTTTATGCTGCATAGAACTCCATTGTGTAAATGTACCAGTTTTTTGATCAATTCACCCACTGAAGAGCACTTAGGTTGTTTCCAGAACTTGGCTATTGTAAATAGCACTACTATGAACATAGGGATGCACAGGTTCTTCTGAATTGGTGTTTCACGATTCCTTGGGTATAATCCTAGCAGCGGAATAATTGGGTCATAAGGCAGCTCTATTTTTATTTTTTTAAGGAAATTCCATACTGTCTTCCATAGTGGCTGCACCAGTCTGCATTCCCATCAGCAGTCCACCAGGGTTCCCTTTTCTCCACGTTTTCACCAGTACTTGTTTTTTGTTAATGTGTTGATAATTGCCATTCTGTCAGGTGTGAGGTGGTATCTTATGTGGTTTTAATTTGCATCTCTCTGATGGCTAGTGATATTGAGCATTCTTTCATATGCCTTTGGGCCCTTTGTATGTCTTCCTCAGAGAGGTGTCTTTTTAGGTCCTTTGCCCATTTTTTAATTGCTATCCAGGGTCATTTTTCACTCCATATGGATTTTTTAAGTGTTTGTTCTAATTCTGTGAAATATGATGTTGGTATTTTAATAGGTATTACATTGAATCTATAGATGGCCTTAGGCAGTATGGACATTTTAATGATGTTAATTCTTCCCATCCATGAAGATGGTATATGCTTCCATTTATTTGTATCTTCTTTAATTTCTTTCTTCAGTGTTCTATAGTTTTCTGAGTACAGCTCTTTTATCTTCTTGGTTAAATTTATTCTTAGGTACTTTTATTTTTCTTGCTGCTGTAGTAACACATTTGGGATTTGTTTTCTAGTTTCTTTCTCTAATGTTTCATTGTTGGTGTATAAAAATGCCTTCAATTTCTGGATATTAACTTTGTATCCAGCTATTTTGCCAAGTTCACTTATTAGGTTGAGTAGTTTTTCAGTGGAGTCTATAGGGTTTTCTATGTACACTATCATGTCATCTGCAAATAATGACAGTTTTACTTTCTCCTTTCCAATTTGGATACCTTTGATTCCTTTTTCTTCTCTGATCACTGTGGCTAGAACTTCCAATCCTATGTTGAATAGAAGTGGAGAGAGTTCCTTCCTTGTTCCTGATCTTAAGGGAAAGGCTTTCAAGTTTGTCAGTTGAGTATGATGTTAGCTGCAGGCTTCTCATATATGGCCTTTATTATGTTGAGGTATGCTCCCTCTATTCCCATATTGCTGAATGGTTTTTTTTTTTTTTTTAAAGATTTTTTATTTCATTATTTTTAGAAAGAGGGGAAGGGAGAGAGGCAGAGAGAGAGAGAGAGACATCAATGTATGGTTGCTTTTCACCTGCCTCCAGCCACAGATCTGACTGGAGACCTGGCTTGCAACCTGGTTATGTACCCTGGCTGGGGAATCGAACCTGCAACCATTGGGTTTGCAGGCCGGCACCTAACCCACTGTGCTACCAGCCAGGGCTGAATGTTTTTCATCATAAATGGTTATTGTACTTTATCAAATGCTTTTCCAGCATCTATTGATATGATTATATGGTTTTTGTCTTTCATTTTGTTGATGTGGTGTATTATATTTATTGATTTGTGAATATTGTGCCATCCTTGCATCCCTGGGATGAATCCCACTTGATCATGGTGTATGATCTTTTTACAATATTGCTGGACCTGGTTTGCCAATATTTTGTTGCGGATTTTGGCATCTATATTTATCAGAGGTATTGACCTGTAGTTTTCTTTCTTTGTTGTGTCTTAACCTGGTTTGGGATTAGAATAATACTGGCCTCATAGAAAGAGTTTGGGAGTCTTCCCTCTTCTTGGATTATTTTAGAACAGTTTGAGGATAGGAGTTAGTTCTTCCCTAAATGTTTGGTAAAATCCACCTGTGTAGCCATTTGGTTTGGGACTTTTGTGCCATGGGTGTTTTTGATTACTTCTTCAATTTCATTAGTTGTTATTGGTCTGCTTCTTATTGATTCAGTTTTGGAATATTAATACATTTCCAGAAATTTGTCCATTTCACCCAGGTTGTCAAGTTTCTTGTTATATAGTTGTTAGTAATAATTACTTACAATCCTTTGTATTTCTGTGGCTTCATTTGCAAATTCTCTTCTGTTGTTTCTGATTTTATTTGGGCCCTCTCTCTCTTGGTGAGTCTGGTTAAAGGCTTGTTGATTTTGTTTATCTTTTTAACGAATGAGCTCTTGCATTTATTGATCTGTTAAATTGTACTTTTAGTCTCAATGCTGTTTAATTTAATTCTGCCCTGATCTTGATAATTTCTTTCCTTCTACTTGCTCTGAGCTTTGTTTGTTGTTCCTCTAGTTCTTATGGTTAAGTTTTTTTGTATGAGCTGCTTCTAATCTTTTTAGGTAGGCCTGTATTTCTATGAACTTCCCTCTGAGGACTGTGTCCCATAGGTTTTAGGGTGTTGTGTATTAATTTTTACCTTTTCCAGAAACTTTTTTGATTTCTTCTTTGATCTCATTATTAACCCACTCATTACTTAATAGCATGTTATTTAGTCTTCATGAATTAGAATGTTTTGTTTTTGTTTTTTTTTCTTGAGGTTGGTTTATAGTTTTAAGCCATTGTTATCTGAGAAGATGCTTGGTATGATTTTAATTTTCTTGAATCTGTGGAGGCTTGTCTTATGTCCTACCATGTGGTCTTTGAGAATGTTCCATGTGCATTTTACTTTTCTAGGGTGAAAAATTCCGTATTTACCAGTTAAGTGCATTTCATCTAGAGTGAGTGTTGTTCAACGCCACAATATCCTTGGGGGGGGGGGGGGTTTGCTTGAAGGATCAGACTATTGTTGAGGCTAGAGTATTAAAATCCCCTACTCTTAGTGTTGCTGTCTATATCCTTTTTGAACTCCTCCAAGACATTCCTTATATATTTGGGTGCTCCTATGTTGGGTGCATATACATTTACAAGGGTTATATCTTCTTGATGGATTTTTCCCTTAAGTATTATGAAATGTCCGTTTTTGTCTCTTTTTATGGCCTTCATTGTGAAATTTGTTTTGTCTGATATAAATATTGCTCCCACAGCCTTTTTAAAAAAGATTTTATATATTATTTTCAGAGAGAGGGAAGGAAGAGAGGGAAAGAGACATTAATGTATGGTTGCCCTTCACTTGCCTCCAGCTATGGACCTGGCTGGAGCCGTGGCTTGCAACCTGGTTATGTGCCCTGGCTGGGGAATCGAACCAGCAACTTTTGGGTTTGCACGCTGGCACCTTATCCACTGCACCACCAGCTAGGGCCTACCACAGCCTTTTTTAATGTCCATTTGCTTGAAATATATTTTTCCATTCCTTCACTTTCAGTCTGTGTCAATCATTTGTTCTGATGTGGGTCTCTTGTAGACTGCATATATGTGAGTCATGTTTTCTTATCCATTCAGCTACCCTATATCTTTTGATTGGTTCGTTTAATCTATTTATGTTTAAGGTTATTATTGAGAGGTCGTTTCTCATTGACATTTTCCCCCTTTGTTCCTGTGTTCCTCTCTGTCACTCTCTGTTTCTTCATTTTAAAGCAGGCCCTTTAGCATCTCTTGCAATGCTGGTTTGGTGGAGGTGTATTCTTTTAGCTTTCTTTTGTCTAGGTAACTCTTTATTTCATCTTCCATTTTGAATGAGAGCCTTACTGGGTAGAGTATTCTTGGTTGCAGGCCTTTGTTTTTCATTACTTGGAGTATTTTTTTTTTCCATTCCCCTCTGGCTTGTAGTGTTTCTATTGGGAAATCATTTGATAACCTTAGCAAAGCCCCCTTATATGTTGTTAGCTGTTTCTCTCTTCATTCTTTTAGGATTCTCTCCTTGTCTTTGAAATTGCCATTTAAATTATGATGTGTCTTGAAGTGGGCCTGTTTGGGTTCATCTTCATTGGTTTCCTGAACTTGAGTGACATTTTGCTCATCAAGTTAGGAAATTTTTCTGTTATTAGTTTTTCAAGCAGGTTTTCTATCCCTTGCTTCTCTTCTCCTTCTGGTATCCCTATAATGTGGATATTATTGCATTTCATTTTGTCCTGCAGCTCTCTTAAAACCTCTTCATTCTTTTTCAGTCTTTTTTTATTTTGTTGCACTGCCTGGGTATTTTTTCTATGTTGAACTCCAATTCACTGATCTGGTCCTCTGCTTCCTCTAACCTACTTGGGATTCCTTCTATTGTGTTCTTCAGTTCAGAAATTGTATTCTTCATTTCCTCCTAGTTCTTACTGATGATTTCTATGTCCTTTTTAATGCTTGTATAATTTTCAGTATGTTCCTTGTAGTTTTCCTGGGGTTCTTTGTATTCTTTGAGCTCTTTGAGCTGGTTGAGCTTTCTTATAACCACTTCTTTGAATTCCATGTCTCATAGTTGCTCATTTCTATTTCACTTCGCAGCCTTCTGGGGATTCCTCCTTTCCTTTTGGTGATGGACTGTTTCTTTTTCTCTTCATATTGGGTATCTGTTCGTGCTTGTTTTTGTTTCTCAGTTTAATCTACTGTGACTCCCTGGCCTTCTGTGGTAAATTTATGGGGTTCAATGGTGCAGTCTTAAATTTCTCAACTTCCTGCTCTTGGGATGTCCTTTATGTCATTACTTTGGGTTGTCTGGTTGTATTTTGGATTTGGTTTATATGTTGCTCCTTGATGAATTTTTCTCTCTAGCTGGCTGATTGAGAGAGACATTCCTTCTACCACATCTCCTATACTATTATTGATCTTCTCCTAAAACAGAACCAGCAGTCCAGGCAAAGTAACCATACCTTCAAAGATATCTTACACCCTTAATCACACTTTTGACTGCATGTGAACCTAGCTAAATACCCATACCCTTAAAGATAACCACCACCCTTAATTACACTCTCAGGTGCAAATGGGCCAGTCTTGATGAGGATGTAAATATAATAAGACCATTATTATATTATATTATACTATCAACAATGTATGAGCTATAATTACTATAGGTGAGATGGGAGCTCAAGGTGAAAAAGAGAAAGAGATTAAGAGATGTCTGGAGAAAAGAGAAGTGATTTTGATGTGGTATAGGGTAGAGGATTACTGAGGTTTAGGCATAGGTCCAGTCTAGGATAGGGAAGGACTCCAATTAGAAGTGAAAAAAAGAAAAGGCTGGTAGAAGGTATAATTGAAACAGAACTGGGAGATGCTAAGCTTTGAGATCGGGGTAATCAGAATATTGTAGATTTATATCTGAGTTTGTAAAGATGCCCCACCTACCTCACTATCCACCCTCAAAGAGCACTGATTGGTCAAGGTGGAGAGTGGACAAGTGTATTTTATGAGCAGGAAAAAAAAAAATCTGTGGTACCTAATAGCACAAACAAATGGTTTTAAGAGGCTGAAGAGAGGGAAAATGCTTAGAATGAGGAATGGGAATGAGTCATAGCAAGAGAGAAAGTAGACTTTAAAACAAAAGTAAGATGGTGAATTTGGGTGGTTAAATGAATTGAGAGAAGGGAGGAGTAAAATATGGGATTTGGGATACACTATAATGTAAACATGATTTACTTAAAATGCACTAATTGTGAGGACTAGAAATGGCTATTAAAAAGGTTATGTTGGGGATTAGTAATTCATGTAGATGTTGGTGTGACTCAGGTACTTGAGATTAGCAGAAATCTATTTTCTGAGTTTGCCTCTTTTCCTTGATCAAGTCTCTGCTGTCTTTAGTCAGGCTTAAGCTCCTTGGAGGGACAGAGCCTAGCAATTTGGAGTCTGTTATAGTCTGGGCTGGTTCCAAGTGCCATACCCCCAGAAGGCTGAGCATCCTGTAGCCACACTGGGTTTCCTCACAAACAGGTCCTCAGGGACCTCTCTTTGCTCACCGGTTGGTTGTGCAGGTGGTGGCCTCCCCTCTCACACAGGTTCCTTGTTGTGGGCTCCACAGTGTCCACGGGGGTTGACAAGATGCTATGTGGGAGGGGGCCTCCCTTCCCGCTCAGTTCTGAGCTGCCTACTCCGTGGGTAGTGGCACAGCTCTCTGCTTTCATGTTGCTGGTATCTGTGCGTTCCTGCCTGGCACTGCCTGTGGCTGATCTCTTTTTCCCCCACCAGTGGTTCTGGCAGGAGCGTTATAGCTTTCTCAGCCACCACCTCTGTGGCTCTCACTCTGTCCCTCCCTTGCAGGAGCTCAACTCCTCAATCCCCCAAAGTTTGCACTTACTGTCCACACTATTTGCTGCTCAAATATCCAGTCAATGGGCTGCCTGAAGCTGTCTTTAGTCAGAGCCACCTCTCTGGGCAGAGCTGCTCCTGCAGCTCTGTTTGGATGATTTTGGTCTGCTGCCTCAGCAGGGTCTGAAACTGTCTCACCAACTCATTCCAGGTTTCTGCAGTCTCCGGGCCACATACCTTGGAATCCAATTGCTTACCACTCTAATTCTTGAGGACTTGCACCTGTCCTGTGTTCCTTCCCCTATCCTCCAGCCACTCTGGAGCATGAGAAAGCACTCAGCATTGCCCACTACTCTGCTGCCATCTTGATCCTCCTCACTTTGGACTTTGTTGTTCTTTTTCAAGTTCCTTTAAGTGTAAAGTTAGATTGTTTATTAGATTTTTTGTTGTTGTTTGTTCTTTCATTTTGCAATAGGCCTGTAATGCAATGAACTTCCCTCTGGAGTTGCTTTCCTAGTGTCCCACAGATTTTGAGTAATTGTGTCCTCATTTTTATTTGTTTCAAGGCATTTTTTGACTTCTTTTTTTATCTTATTGTTGACCCATTCATTGATTAATTACATGTTATTTAGCTTCCATTTCTTTGTGTGTATTTCAATGTTCTACTTGATTGATTTCTAGTTTCATGATATTGTGATCAGAGTAAATGCTTGATATAATTTCAGTCTTCTTAAATTTATTGAGACTTGTTTTGTGTTCTAAAATGTGGTCTGTCCTAGTGCACTTGAAAATTATGTATATTCTGCATTGGGGTAAAAGCTCTGAAGATATCAATTAAATCCATGTGATCTAGTGTGTCATTTAATGCTACTGTCTCCTTATTGATTTTCTGCCTGGAAGATCTTTCCATTGAAGTCAATGGGGTGTTAAAATCCCCTACTATGATTGCATGTCTATTGATCTCTCCCTTTATGTTCATCAAGATTTACTTTAAAGTCCCTGGCTGGTGGCATAGTGGATAGGCACCAGGCTGTGAATCCAAAGGTCACTGGTTTGATTCCCAGCCAGGGCACATAACCAGGTTGCAGGCCAGGTCTCCAGTCAGGTCCTTGGCTGGAGGCAGGTGAAAGGCAACCATACATTGATGTCTGTTTCCCTCTCTGCCTCTCTCTAAAAATAATAATAAATAAAATCTTTTAAAATTTTACTTTAAATATTTAAGTGCCCCTATGTTGTTGGGTGAGTAGATGTTGGGGTGGGGGTGGTCAGCTAAAGTCTCAGAGCTCCCAGAGATCTGCCTAAAACTTGATCACTGAGATAACAACCTCCAGCTGTACTAACCAGCGGCCTAGCTTAAGCTCCACAGGGTGGAGCAGGTAATTCCTGCAGGCAAGATGGGTGGGGGAGGGAGCTATTGCTTCCCCTCAGGCTAATGCCATTTGTAGAGGAGTGCTTAGCCTTAGAAAGATGGCTCCTGCATATGGGGAATGACTCAACACAGGGATCCTGGCAGTTCTTCCTTCAGGTCTCTCCCCAGAGCCACCAGCTCCAGACTATCCTCACATATGGTCTAGTCCACTCTACCCTCCCTCTGCTGGGACCCCAGGTTAAGTGGCTACAGGTGAAAATTTGTGCATTAATTCTTAAGGGGCTTTCTGTGTCTCCAGCCATCTTTCCTTGGCCTACAAAAACCCTGCTGCTCTTCACAGCCATATGTTATTTGGGTTCCTTTCCAGATCTGGTACCATAGGCTGGGGATCCCAGGTTGGGGTTTAGACCCTACACTTCTCAGGGACCCCCTTGGCTGCTGAAATGTCCCTCTTGAACTTCAGCTGCCACCTGTGGAAGCCCAGACAGCCGTTTCACACCACCTCTACACTTCATACCAGTTTTGTTGTGGTGATGTAGGTTCTTTTGTCTGTCTGTGGTTAGAAGGCTTCTCTCCAGCTAGTGTTCAGTTGGTTATTTGGAATTTTTTTCTATAATATAGTTGTAATTCCATGTTGGTCCTTGGAAGAGGTTTGTGCCGTTTCCACTTACTCCTCCACCATCTTGGGGCCTTGAGAGATTTTTAAAAATCATGCATACGGTTTAAATTCTTTAAATGTAAATGTTATAAAGACCTTATAAGAACCATGTGTGGTTTTATCAGGTTTTAACATATTTATCTTTTATTTTTCAAATAAGATGAAAGAAAATATTCTTTTCACTTTTCAGGAACTGATTCCTACCAGTGATAGCAGTTTGGTTGTGTCTCTCACTCGTCTCTTTGAAGTACTACTCTGTGATGTGCTAGAAAATGATTCTACAAGCAAGCACATTCGAGTTTGGATTATGGTTGGCTTTCTTCTTAACGTGATTTTTAATTACAGAATGCAATATGGTTGAACAAATTTGATACTTGTACTGAGAAAGATATTATAAGATTTAGAGCTGGTTTTTGTTGTTGTTGTTGTTGAGCACTCAAAGAATAATTGAAGATATTAAAGTTACACTTACCTGGTATTCAAATTTAAAAAACACTTTTGTAAAAAAGTAAAGTGTGTCAGAATGAACCAAACATACCCTGTTATTGATAAAATATCATAGTTTGATTAATAATAAGGTGACAATATAATCCAATATGGTTTTTATTAATCCAATATAGACTTAGGTGAGTTGATTTTGTGTTAATGTTAAGTCAGGAAGTAGAATGTAAGAAGCTAAGCTGGCTACAAAAGATCAGGAGCAAGCATCCAACCAGCTGCATGGACTATCGCTGGCAGAATCCGTGAGCACATGAATAAAAAGGAGTCAGTGGAACAGGATAGCTAATGTTTGGAGGTCAGAGAAAGCCAGAGAACATGACTATGAGGGAGCCAAAAGAAAGAGGTGTTTTGTGTTCTTTCTTGGTGTATGCTACTTTCCCCTCTGCCTCTTATTCTTAAAGTCTTTATCTGCTCTACTCAATTTACCTTCTCTTCTATTCTGTGGTAATAGCAGTTTCTTCCTATTGTTTCCTTTTCATCTTGTTCCCACAGAAAATTTATCTCAGACATTTAATATTCCAGGGTTCACTAATGGCCATAATCTCTTCCTTTTTCCTTCCCTTTTGTCTTTATTTTCCTCCACTTGAGAAGAAATTAAATAGACATGCTTGAAGTATAATTTATTTGTATCCCCTTTTCTCCCTAAGTTTGGAACTACCTTTCTCAGAACTAGTTTTTAATATTTTTCCTTATATATCAGTGTCACTTTTCTATACAATAAAAGTATCATAGGAATAGTTTACCTATGTCACCTTCTATTATATGTATATGTTTTTACACATGTTGCATAGCATACATACTTATTTGTATTTTTTCTCACAATATATCTTGGAGGTCATTCCATATCAGTAGAGTTACCTTCTTTTTATGTAATGGCTACATGTATTCCAGTGTATATAGTATAATTCAATTAAGCAGGCCCTATTGAAGAACATTGGGGTCCCCACTAATCTTTTGCTATCACAAACAACACTGCAGTGAATTTTCTTGTACATATGTCATTTTAACAAATGGGAATATAATTCAGAATAAAGTCCTAAAAAAGAAATTTCTAGATTACTTAGCATAGGCATTTTAAATTTAGATAGCTATTGCCAAAGGAAGACTCTTCATGTGATTTAGCTGTGCTCCAGTCAATTTTATTTATAGATCTCATCTTTTCCAAGTAGGGTAACCATGCCTTAATATGTTAAATTGTAATTCACTTATTAAAATTTTCTTTTAAATCGTTTAAATTAATTATTTTTGTTTTTACCAACAGGCTTGCTTTATGTTTTCATTGATTTGGTCCATTGGAGGAAGTTGTGATACAGATGGTCGTGTTGTTTTTGATTCTTTCCTAAGATTAATCGTACTGGGAAAAGATGAAAGCAACCCAGTGCCTCAGTCTGTGGGTAAATGGGAATGCCACTTTGATGAAAAAGGCTTAGTCTATGATTACGTGTATGAGGTATGACATAAAATGATTGTTATAATCTATAAACCACAAAGTTTTGGACTAGCAGGCAGAACACTTCTGTCCCCATTCTAGTTATTCTGCATCCTGTGGGTATCATTTTAGTACCTTTTCTTTAGTTTCCCCTCCTATAATATGTGGACAGCTAGAAAAACTTGCATTAAGAATAGTTTATAAGTTCATATTTAAAGAAATCTATTTTCTCCTATTTAAAAAAAAGGTTTTACAAAAAGATTATTTTATACAGTAGTCATTTGAATAATAATTTAATTCCTGCAAATTTTATTTAACAAAGCCATACGATCTGGGTAAAGCCCTCATTGCAATTTTTTCTAAATCTCAAGGTTTATAGATTAAGAAACAAATCTACAGGTGGGATTGACTTTGGGGGGGATGGGTGGGTGGGGAAGGGGACGGAGGGGAGCAAAAAGGTGATGGATGTAATACAACAACAATAAAAAAATAAAAATTAAAAAAAAAGAAAGTAAAATAGTAATTTAAGTGACAAGGAAACAACTTATTAACAAAATAAAACATTATGATAAACATGTAAAAAAAAAAAAAAAAAGAAAGAAAGAAACAAATCTAGAAAGGCAGTGGCCAGAAGACTCAGGACTTGAGCCCCGCTGTCTTGACTGCCAGTGCAGAAATCTTTCTCCAAAACCATGCTAACATAGAATTTTAAGAATATGACTAGGAAGAGAGTTTCATCCTCATTAGTCACAGTAAGAAGTCAATACAATAATTTCTAAAATTAGAAACCAAGCATATTCTTTAAGAATTTCCAGCAAATACCAAAGTATCCATGAAAAGCTAACGGTAGTTGCTGCTAGAGAAGAAAAAATGAGAGTGGGAGGCTGCTGGGTTGTTTTTCAATTACAGTTGGCATTCAGTATTAGATTCAGGTGTATAGCATAGTGGTTATATAATTTATGAAGTGATCCTTCCAATAAGCCTTGCACCCACCTGATAACATAAATAGTCATAATATTATGGACTGTATTTCATAAGCTATACTTTATATCCCCATGACTATTTTGTAACTACCATCTTCTATTTTTTATATCATTATAAGTTTTTATTAGATTATTGGAAGAGATCCTTTAAATAAAGGCATATATACACACATAGGCAGTACTTCACTGAAATCATATTAAACAGTATATAAATATTTTTATACTAGCGTATTTAAATGTATAATTTTTAGAAAATATAAATCAGCAAATGGAGGGTTCATAAAAATCCTGGCTATTAAATTCCTACTATATATTTACTACTGTGCTAGTGCAGTGGAATCTATATAAAATGCAGTTTCTGACTCCTAGGAGGTAATACTTGGACCAAAATGGATGAGTAAACTTTTCAATAGTTTTTTATGTAGGTGTGCTAATCTATGTGGTATATGGCATGGGCACCAGAGGAGCATGGAAGTGTAGAGAAATCTACTCAGGGAAGCTAACATGGAGAGAGTGGGTCTTAGTTGAGCCTTGGGGTAACTTAACAAGCAGTGAGGGGCAAGTCGAGGCTAGCTGCTGCTTGTTTGTGGAACTTTGAGAGATTTGAGGAGAATCTACCCTACCAGTTGACACTGGCCACTTGTGAGGAACAGCTGCTGAAAAGAGGCTGGGCCTGTGAGTGAGCAGGACAAATTTCTAGGGAATCTCCAGGGTGGGACAACTGTTGTTAGTCAATTTGATGGAGATTTAGATTTGGAGCCCTCCTTCACTTTCAGGCTAGGTGAGGGGGGGGCTCAACAAAGAAACTGTGGCGCCTGCCAGCACTCGTATCCAAGACAGAGCTGACCTTCCATCCCATCCCTGACTCTGAAACCAGAGTCTAAAACAATTCAGGGCCTTCATACCTGTGTGTCCCTGACACTTAATGAGCTGCTGTCAAGTGCTTATGAGTGAGTAAGCCTGTGTTCAGGCCCTGTAAGAGGATACCTATGTTTCCAGCAGTCCTGTCTCACCTGGAAAGAATCCCCACTGATTTTCATTGCCAGATATTCTGAGGACTTTTTTTTCCATGGCATTGATGGTCCAGGTGGGGAGTCCCATATGGAGTGAGACCCCTTTCTCCTCAGGGGCCACTTCTGCAGTCAAGATATCCTTCCTGATTCTTAACTGCCACATGTGGGTGTGGAAGCAGCCCATATCACATCTCTACATGGCATCTTCTTTATACTCTTAGTTGTGGGGATACTTTTCAGTCAGTCTTCAGGTGGTTCTTGAGCATGGTTATTCTATAATTGTTTTGATATCAATGTAGTGGGAGAAGGTGAGCACAACTGCAGTTTTTCTTAACCTTGTAAAATATTTCACTCTACAACATGTGTATATATAACTTTGAAAAATAAAAGCTGAAACCTAAAAAATTAAGAATATGAAACATTTAGCCAACCATGCAAAATGACCACCTTTCAGACACAATTTGCTAGAAATTAGAGTCTTAGCTGCCAGCCACAGAAGCAGGGTCCAAGAGACCTCCTTCTTTGCCAGGGTGAACCCCTTTGTTGCTTGATAGTAAGTGGCCTTGGGATCTTTGGGGAAGGAAGATAATGGGAGGTGGGACATGATTAGGGAGAAGCTTAGGATGTCAGAACAGCAACTATTTAACCATGGTTGAGAAGAATTTCCATATTGAACAGATCAGCCATTTTGATATGTTCTTGCTGAATATCAGCCTGGATCAAAATGCCAAAGAAAATAATTTTAGAGAAGCAAACATAGTGAGTTCACATGATATTTTGTTTCTAGTTAGATTATTGCCCCTTTACTATAATATGTAAAAATGTGAAGTCAAACTTCAGTAAATTGTAACTTGAGCTACATCATAATACCTCTTGGACAAACAATTGAGGGATGCAAAAGGGCATCTTGAAAGTGTTTCGGAAAAACTGGAGTGTTAAAAGAACATAGGGGCAAAAATACCTGAAATTCTAGATATGTTGAATTTGTGATAACTAAATTTTATTACATAGTTCAGATTATCATTGGAAAAGAAAATTAATCTAAAGAAAAATATATTTCTTAAATTGGGTAGTGTATTCATGGATATTTATTAGGTTGCTTTATGACTTTTAAATGTTATATACACTCTTTTGAATGAAACTATTGCTTCATACTAAAAAGCAAAAAGACTATAAAATTTTAATTTTTATTTATTTATTTTTAAAAGATTTTATTATTTCCAGAGAGAGAGGAAGGGAGAGAAGCAGAGAAGGAGAGAAACATCAATGTATGGTTGCCTTTCACCCGCCTCCAGCTGGGTGCCTGGATGGAGACCTGGCTTGCAACCTGGTTATGTGCCCTGGCTGGGGAATTGAACCAGCAACCTTTGGGTTCACAGGCCAGCACCTTATCCACTGTGCTACCAGCCAGGGCTAAAGTTTTTAAAAGCAAATGTGATAACTGTATTAAAAAGAGCCTTTCAAGTAGCAAGTGTATGATTAAAATATTTTGGAACTTATCTTCTCTTGTAGTTGAAAAACCGAGGTCGCTGGCTCCATTGGAATGAATTGATTAAAAGCACTCATTTAGGAGATAAGTATGTCAAGATTCAAGATATCATAGTCCCTACAATGGACACAATTAGATACACGTTTCTAATGGATTTGAGTATTACTTATGCAAAGTAAGAAATTCTTGTAACATATACTTTGAACATAACAGTGTCATTCTAATGGGATCGTAGAATATTTGAAGTAAACTTTGAGGTCATTCATGTTCAGATAACTGAGTCCCTGGGGGATTAATTGACATGTCCATAGTGACAGCTATTTACTGGCAAACCTAGAATCCCAGTTTCCTATTGCTCACTACTAAGCCTTTGCCATCATACTTTGTTGCCTTATAAGCCACCTTATAATTTATTTTATTTTTAACAGACTACAAGTAAGTGTTATTGTTAACTAGATATGCATTCTACTCAAAGGTTCATTGTACTACTGAGGTCAGACTATGATCCACATTCTCCCATTATATTTAGCATTTTCCAAATATGTCCTATTCTAGTTCTTCATAACTTAAGATGCACATCCAAAACTCAGACTTAAATCAGAAGAGGATATTGAAAGAGAGTACATAAAACTGATCAAAAGCCTAGCACTTACCGTAGGCATATCCATACCTACTTCCTTAATAACATTTTGTAGTTATTTTTCTTTTAAAACATGAATCATGAAAGTAATGATTTATTGTTTATAAAGAACTTGTTTCTAAATTAATTTTGTGACAATTTTATATTTTTTAATGAATAAAATAGACAGAAAAAAGGTTTTGAGGGAACACTATTTTATCTCTATTGTGTAATTACAATTTTGCATTTAGTGGCTAATATTTAAAACTTTTTTTAGGAAAGAAAGGTACTTGGCAATTCTGAGGAATTCTAGTATGGGAATTCTTTTGTGCTATGAACCATTTGTCAGAATAACACTGTTAAGTGAGTAATAGAAACATAGGATTACAAAGGAAACCACATATTGAAATATATTTATTAAAATGTTGAACAAATTTGAGCTATAGTAGCTCAAATTTTAACACATTAAATAATAAGATCAAGAAGTGAGTCATAATTTTTAAATAGTCATGGCATAAGCAATGTTTTCATTTATCACTAACAATGATAATATTTAGTCTAATGTCTATGACTTCTATTGGTGATAAAGACACAGGTACTATTAATACAATTGCTCCAGTTAATGATAGTGAAAGTAAAGATATAACTATTTTGTCATCCCAGTTCATAGATTCTCTGAATACTGTCTAAGGATTTCTTCAGTTGGTCCATGGGCCCCAAATTCAGAATAAGATTTTATTTATTAAAATTGTTTTAGTAGTTTTTCATAAGGCAAGTGTTACTCATAGTGGGATAAATTGATGAACTTTCAGGGGTTACTATATTTCTAAAAGAACTTTAATTTTGTTTATACTTTAATGATATAAAAATTAATATTAGCATAATTTGGATTATTTAGATGACCCCTTCAAACTGAATGCTGTTGCTTAGTTTTAGTGCCAGCCTTTGTGTTTGTCTTTATATATGTATTATGTAGTGCCAAGTTATCACACAAAGTGACAATAGGTCATTTTTAATTCAGTGTTTCTCAAACTTGGACTTCTTAGAGTTCTGTGAACATAAATTCATAGGATTTTTCCTCCTTTCAAATTAGTTATACTCAATTAAGATCGAGAAGCCCTGCTTGAGGTCCCACTGAAGAAAGAATTTTTTAGAATTTGCTTTCAAACAAGTAGTTTCAACTAGTAACTATTACTTGATTCTAAAATGCTTAACAGGTATACATAACTGTTAGTTTTAGAGTTTGCTGTCATTTAGTTTCTCATACAAACTTGATGCTATTGAGATCACAGCATCACAGTTTCACATAACTGTCTAAACCTATCTTATTGTCACCATGTCATTAATCTTTTCTACATGGCAACCTGTTGCCTGTACTTTTAACTAAAAAATACAAATATATTACTTTTCTAAGGAGACAAATTTTGGCTTTCTTTTCTGAAAACTTAAGACTATTATTACTTGTTTCATGAGTGTGTTTGCATATAGCAGTGTTACATCTGTTCACTTGGTAACTGCATAAATGTGTGCCAATTGTTACTTTACCAGTCTTTTCATAACACAATGATAGATTAAAATATGAATTTTTAGATGAAGATGATTGGATTATCATTTACGTTTTCAACTCCACCTTTCCTTAGTAGGAATGCATTATGACTTTTCCCTCTTTTAAATGATATGTTCATTGTTTTCCTAAAGGCCACTGCTTTTTGTGGGTCCAACGGGTACAGGAAAGTCAGTGTATGTAAAGGATAAGCTAATGAATCACTTGGAAAAGGACAAGTACTTTCCTTTTTATGTTAATTTCTCTGCACGGACCAGTGCCAACCAGGTTCAGGTTAGTTTAAAGCCAGAAACATGTGTTTATAATTATATTTTTGCCTTATTTGATTAGTGTTTATAGTTATATATTAAATGAGCAGCTGTGTAAATTTTCTATGAATTTAAATAAAACATCAAAACTTTTGGGCATTACAGGTAAGTTTTAAAAGTCAGAGTTTGAGGACAAACATTTGAGAGAACATTTGCATTAATACTGGACTATTGAGATTTGTTACCTTTTTTAAGCCCAAGAAAAAGCAACAATTGATTTCTTAATTTGAGAAATGGAAATTTTTAAGAGGGCACAGGGCAGAGAGAGCTAGAAAAGAGAGAATTTTCTAGACTCTCCTACATGAGCGTTAGGAGCATTTGCTGCTTATGGAAGCTCTGTGAAAGATCTTTCAAACCATGAACTATTGTTGACCTTCTCTGACAAGAATCATGAAGCTGTGCATTCTACCTTTTATCCCCCAAAGTGCCAAGATGAAAGTATTGCCTGAGGCCTTTTCTAATCACTTTATCATCCATTCCTAAATTTATGTCTGTCCAATCTCTCTTGAACTATGGAACTTATTTTCATTGTTTAAAACCTGTAAAATTCCCTTAATCTCAAAATTTTACAAATTTAGATTAGTGCTTAATAGGTAGTGAGTTAGTTAATAGCTATTTTGGGTATCCAATAAGAAAAGTGTTTTGTGTTTACATGTGCATGTGTGTACAATATTAATATATAAATATGTATGTGTGCAATAATTCTTAGTACACAGAAGGGTTTCAAGTGAACTTTGCTATCACTTTAAAAGTGAGTAAATATAAACACATGCACATAGTGCTGCTTCATGATATTATATCCTTAGGTTACTTTTATTTTGGTGTTAAGTATGGCTACTACACTTTCTTCTTTATATTTTAGAACATTATTATGGCTAGATTGGATAAAAGACGCAAAGGAGTTTTTGGACCACCAATGGGAAAGAAATGCATAATTTTTATAGATGACATGAATATGCCTGCATTGGAGAAATATGGAGCTCAACCTCCTATTGAATTATTACGACAGTTTTTTGACTGTGGAAATTGGTAACTAATTAAAGTTTTAATTAGCCATGCTGGAGTAATTTTTTGTTCTCTTTTTCTATTTTAGTTTCTCAGAGCAAAATAATACATTTTTCAAGTTATTTATGAAAGAAAATGGTTACTGAATATTCTTGTACAGGAAATTTTGGAAGACTTTTTTATACCTTTCTAATACTATGTATTCCTCTGAATATGTGAGTTAGATAATGGATTAATAATCCAGTATTAGAAATGTATGTACTCAACAATGTAGTAAATTATTTCCCTTTCAGATATTATTTTTAATTATTGAAAATAATTTATATATGTCTTTCAAATTACCATTCTCCCAGGGCTGAGAATTTATGGGTAGTCTCCAACCTAAACAGTTATAACCAGCACCCTATGTTTCTACCATTTTAAATTCTTTATATTCTTTGAGACTGTTTGAGACTACCATATCTGTGCGATGGCTTGGTTTTTACATCAGTTTCATTGCTAACTCTGCACTCCTCCACCCCATTTTATGATAATATGGTTAGTTTACAACATGTAAGGCACTGTACTGTATCTTTTAGTTAGGATTACTAATTCTTCATTTTTTTTCTTAAATATACTTTTCTGATCCCCAATATACTATTACTATCTCAAGGCATGGCTAGACTAATTTTGAAACTAAGTCCTCCTGTTTTGGAAATATTACTAATTTTTGTTATCACTCCATGCCCTTGGAATACTGCCTTTAGGAAATAATCGCTGTTAATAGTGTATTCCTTATTCCTCCAGTTTTTTCTTTATAAATACAATTTTATTTTTGTAAAAATAGACTTATATTACATATTTTTGCAACTTATTTGCACTTAAATATTTATCTTGGGCATCTATCCATGTTATGTGCCTCATTCATTTGATTGGCTTTTAATGCTATTTAGTTGTATGGATCTTGCCCGTAGTGTACTTAGCCAAACCTCTACTGATAGCTATTATGGTTGCATTATGGTCGTTGCCAAAAACTGAATCATATTTTCATGCTTTCTAGTGTGCTCTTAAAGAGACCAAGGACTGGCTATATATATTTATCCTATCACCCTCCCTGTTTTTTGAAAGAACTTCAATATTAAGGGACTTAATGGCCTATTGGAATAAGAACCTTTTCAATTGAGTCTTTCCAACTAAAATGAGCCATTTAGATATGCCTCTCTGATTAACAAGTCTTTGGACATTTGTTATTCTTCTAATGGTTCCCTTTCTGTATAACAAAAACATTCTATGTAATTACTATTTACATGTCCTTATGTGCTTTAAATATAACTTTTGAGCCCTGGCTGGTGGCACAGTGGATAAGGCGCTGGCCTGTGAACCCAAAAGTTGCTGGTTCAATTCCCAGCCAGGGCATATAACCAGATTGCAAGCCAGGTCTCCAGCCAGGTCCATAGTTGGAGGCAGGTGAAAGGCAACCATACAGTGATGTCTCTCTCCCTCTCTCCTTTCCCCTATCTTTGAAAATAATAAATACAATCTTTAAAATATATATATATATATATATATATATATATATATATATATAACATTTGAGATGAGAAAAAGAAATCAGGACTTTGCAGTAAATAGGATAACTATATAATTTATCATACAAACAGAGTAAAAGGGACATTTCTGAGAGTAAAAGAGAAGTTTTATTAATTGCTCTAGGAGAAGCACAAATGAGAATCATCTTAGGCAAAATGGGACATATGGTCACTCTACCTGTAACCAGCTACAAACAAGATTGACCATTCATCCATGCCTTGGACTTGGAGTAAGAAAATGATAAGCAAAGAGTCAAATTGGAAAGAAGAGTAGGGGAAGAGAAAGGAAGAGCAAGAGGAAGGGACATTCTTGACACCTAGAATCTAGGCAACAGAACCAATGTCACTGAAAGGAGAAACAGAGTGCTGCTTTAAATAAAAATTCTCCTGGCCCTGGCTGGTGTGGCTCAGTGAATTGAGCACCAGCCTGAGAACCCAAGGATCACTGGTTCAATTCCCAGCCAGGGCCCATACCCATGTTGCAAGCCAGGTCTTCAGCCAGGTCCCCAGCTGGTGGCAGGTGAAAGGCAACCATACATTAATATTTCTATCCCTTTCTTCTCCCTCCCTTCCCCTTTCTTTAAAAAAACAGAACCAAGTATATGAATACAAGGAATAGGCCTTCAGTGGTCAGGGGAACGGGGTAGGGGGGAGGGGGAGGTAGAGACAAAGAAGGGGAGCAGCTTAGACAAGAACCTAGTATAAAGGAACCATGGACATGGACAACAGGTGGGATTGACTTTGGGGGGAATGGGTGGGTGGGGAGGGGGACAGAGGGGAGCAAAAAGGGGATGGATGTGATACAACAACAATAAAATTTA
>PVIW01008117.1:0-37928 GCA_004026585.1 Noctilio leporinus | reverse complement strand
TAAGGTGCTGGCCTGCGAACCCAAAGGTTGCAGGTTCGATTCCCCAGCCAGGGCACATAACCAGGTTGCAAGCCAGGTCTCCAGTCAGGTCTGTGGCTGGAGGCAGGTGAAACGCAACCATACATTGATGTTTCTTTCCCTCTCTGCCTCTCTCCCTTCCCCTCTTTCTAAAAATAATGAAATAAAATCTTTAAAAAAAAAAAAAAAAAAGGTCTCTTATACTCCAAGCATTATCCACAGTTCTTTCTTTTAGAGAAGCTAAAATCAGATTAAGTATCTAGGGAGATCTGTATTTCATTCTATCTAATTGGCTTTATAACCGATCACTGAATTTTTATGTGCTTTCAAGGTATGACCTTAAGGACACAAGTAAAATCACATTGGTCGACATACAGCTGATTGCTGCCATGGGCCCTCCAGGTGGTGGAAGAAATCCAGTCACTCCCCGTTTTATTCGACATTTCAATATCTGCACTATTAATACTTTTAGTGATGAAACAATGGTCCGAATCTTCTCATCAATTATAGCACTCTACCTTAGGACTCGTGAATTCCCTCCAGAGTACTTTTTGATTGGAAACCAAATCGTCAGTGGAACTATGGAGGTGAGCAAATAATGCAATACAAAATTTTTGGTATACATACCTCATTGGATGATTACTTTTTTTTTTTTTTTCAATATGTATTCATTCCCTTAAACATCTACTTTGGCCGTCAGTGTCAGAGAAGCTTTTAAGAAGGCTTGAGAACAGGAAGGTCATAGGCTTTGAAGTTAGGGAAACTAATTGGATTTGAGCCTTGACTGCTGTTTCCTAGCTATACGGAGTTAAGCAAGTAATTTGGCCTTCCAGGAACTCATTATTTTATGAATGTAAAGTACTTCATTAATAACTTTCATATTGCTATATATAATGAAATGACAATATTTTGGATCTTTTGGATTAAATAAAATGTTTTATTAAAATTAATTTCATGTTTTTCTTTTTTTAATTGTTGACATTATTACAAATATCCTCCATTTGCCCCCACCTTCCCCCAACCAACCAAAAACTTATTTTTAATTGTTAAAATAGGAGATAATACTAACTTCACAAGGTTGCTATAAGGAAATCATCCAGAACCAGTATATCTACATTGTAGGTATTTCCCAAATTTATAGATTTTCACTCCTCTCTCCTCCCTCCCTTTCTTCATGTTAGTCTTTAAAAATAAAATAAACTTAAGCGGCTTATAAATATATTATTTTTAGCCAGATCACAAAATTTAGGATTAGCAGTGAAAAAAAATTACAAGGAAACACAAGATGGGAACAGAAAAAGGCTGCCCTAATTACCAAAGAGCAGCTCTTAGCTTACTCAGCATGTTATCTGCCTCAGCTCAGAGGCCGTCACCAGCTTTACTGCTAATAGTAAAAGAAAGAAAATTATTCACAATAAGTAGGTGATAATCTCATTGAAATAACCTTTGTGGAGCCTTGATAAAGTGAGGTTTACTTTGGGATCATTGCAACAGAAACAGAAAGTACCCCCCTACAGTCCTTCCATCAGTTTCCGAGAGCATTGTATCTTTCTAAAGTTCTCTTACTCTGGTGGAAAATTTGTACTGTTAAAGTAGAAAAACTAGGAGCAGAGAAATAGTACACTGTAGTTGCTGTACTTATTCTGATGCAGAAAAATGCTTCTATTTATAAAATATATTTAACAGTGGATAAGGTGCCAGCCTGTGAACCCAAAGGTTGCTGGTTCAATTCCCCAGCCAGGGCACATAACCAGGTCTCCAGCCAGGTCTCCAGCCAGGTCTGTGGCTGGAGGCAGGTGAAAGGCAACTGTACATTGATATTTCTTTCCCTCTCTGCTTCTCTCCCTTCCTCTCTCTCTGGAAATAATAAATAAAATATTTAAAGTATATATATATATATATATATATATATATATATATATATATATATATACATATTTCAGTCATCTCCTGAAAAGAGAGGGGAGTTGGTCAGACAGAATGGGATACAGAAAGGATTCTTTTTCCACCCCCTGTCTTTGAAACATTGTAGACCCTCCAGGTATGGAGGTCAGGGAAGGAAGGTGAATCACAGAAATTCAGTGAAATAAAAAATTATTTCATTTGGTTTTTGTCAGGCAACATTGTGAATGATTCACTTTATCTTCCTTAAAGAAAATATTAATTTTTATTTGGTGAATTCAGCATATAGTAAAAATGTACTTTATTTCCATATTATAGCCAATTAAGATAGAAGGAAAAGGGAGAGAGAGAAAATAAGAAATAAAAGGGAAGGGGACGAATATGTTGGTTTGTTTTGAAGTCAATAGTAGTCATAAGGATATTGTTTCATCCTCCTCTTTATTTGGAATGCTTCAGAATAAGTTACTTGATTTCATTTCCTACTAAAGTTTTTGTTAACTACTTAATGTCAGGTCATTCACCTTTAAATGGGACAGTCATAGTAACTGGGAAATAAAAGCATAGTTGCTTCTTGGGCTTGGATGGAATCAGAAAATTCCCTGAAATTCATAATGCCTGATTGAGTGCTATAAACAAAACAAAACAAAGATATATACCATGCTAGGCTTAAGTACTGTGTAATTTTCTAAGCCAATATAATCTGATAAAAATAAAGTATTTTACATAGCATACAGTCTGTTATATGGCTTTGCTAATTGTAAGCATTCTATTTCACTTTGTTCCTTTTTTTTTTTTTTGGCATATTCAGATATATAAAAAATCCATGGAAAATCTTTTGCCCACTCCTACAAAATCTCATTACACTTTCAACTTGAGGGATTTTGCACGTGTCATCCAGGGCTGCTTACTCATTGGAAGAGATGCTGTGGAGAGCAAGCACACCATGATCCGGCTATTTGTGCATGAAGTTCTTCGAGTGTTTTATGATCGTCTCATTAATGATGAGGATCGATACTGGCTATTCAATTTAACCAAAGTTGTTATAAGGGACCATTTTAAAGAATCATTTGATAGTGTCTTTTCACATTTGAGGAAAGAGAATACACCAGTGAGTATATTTAGTGATTAAAAACATTAACTTAAAACAGTACAATGGCATAAATTGTTACAATCAACTTATCTTTTAAAATACTGCTTTTTTAAAATTTTATTTATTTATTTATTTATTATTTTCAGAGAGAGGAAGGGAGAGAGGCAGGGAGGGAGGGAGAGACATCCATGTATAGTTTCTTTCATCTGCCTCCAGCTATGGACCTGGCTGGAGACCTGGCTTGCAACCTGGTTATGTGCCCTGGCTGGGGAATCGAACCAGCCACCTTTGGGTTCACAGGCTGGTGCCTTATCCACTCTGCCACCAGCCAGGGCTAAAAATACTGCTTTTTAATGATTATATTCTTTTAACTTTCCTCATACATAGGTACTTATTTTTGAAAAGGCTTATCTTTATAGGAATTAGGTATGTAACATAGAAAGTATTTAAAAAGTAAAACTTTACATGATAGGGATTAAATGACATAATAGATGTCAAATGTTTAACATGATGACCAAATCTTAGTAACTACACAATCAGCCAAAATGACTTATTCAGCCTTTGGAGGGTGGGGCAAACTTTTTTGAATTTGAAAAAAGTTTTTCTAATTTTCTAAGGATATAATATAATTTCAGGTATTAATTTTACAACTGTATTGTATACTACCCTAATGTATTTTTAAGTGTATTTTATTGGTTATGCTGTTACAGTTGTCTCAATTTTTTCCCTTTGACCCCCTCTGCCAGTACCCCACTTCCTTTCAGTAATCCACCCATTAGTTCATGTCCATAGGTCCTGCATGTAAGTTCTTTGGCTTCACCCTTTCCTATACTATTCTTAACAACCCCTTGTCCATTTTGTTCCTACCAATTATGTGTCTTAATCCCTGCACCATTTTCCCCTTCCTTCCTCTTCCCCGTCTCAGCTGATAAGCCTCCAAATGATCCCCATACCTATTATTCTGTTCGTGTTCTAGTTGTTTATTTATTTAGATTCATTTGTTGATGGTTGTGAGTTTGTTGTCATTTTAATGCTTATAGTTTTGATCTTTTTCTTAAATAAGTCCCTTTAATATTTTATATAATAAGGGCTTGGTGATGATGAACTCCTTTAACTTTTCCTTACCTGGGAAGCACCTTATTTTTACTTCCATTCTAAATGTTAGCTTTGCTGAATAGAGTAACCTTGGCTATAGGTCCTTACTTTTCATCATTTTGAATACTTCTTGCCTGCAAAGTTTCTTTGGAGAAATCAGCTGACAGTCTTAGGGGAACTCCTTTGTGGATAAGTCTCTTATTTTCCCTTACTGCTTTTAAGATTCTCTCTTGATTTTTAACCTTTTGCATTTTAAATACAATGTGTCTTGGTGTCATCCTCCTTGGATCTACCTGGGACTCTGTGCTTCCTGAACTTGTATGTCTATTTCCTTTGCCAAATTTTGGAAGTTTTCCTTCATTATTTTTTCAAATAAGTTTCAATTCCTTGCTCTTCCTCTTCTCCTTCTGGCTCCCCTATGATTAGGATGTCAGTACACTTGAAGTTGTCTCAGAGGTTCCTAAGCCTCTCCTTGTTTTTTCAATTGTTTTCTTTATTCTGTACAGAGTGACTGTTTATTTCTTCCTTAGGTTCCAAGTTGTTGGTTTGAAGCCCAGCTTCCTTCCTTTCAACATTGGTTTTGTGTAGATTTTTCTTCATTTCACTTAGTATAGCCTTTACTTCTTCCTTTATGTGTTGGCCATATTCGATCACTCTGTGAGCATCCCTAGCACCAGTGTTTTGAACTCTGCAGCTGTTGGGTTGGCTATTTCCTCCTTACTTAGTTCTCCCACTGGAGCCTTGATCTGTTCCCTCTTTTGGGCCGTACTTCTTTGTCTCCTCAGCTTGACAGGCCTGTGTTTGCCTCTGTGTCTTAGCTGTTGCACCTGTTACACTGTAAGGGGTGAAGCCTCAAGTATTGGTCAGTATGAGGCAACTTGTTTCACCTTGTGGTGCTGCATGTGGGGAGGGGTTAGAGAGGGAACAGTGCTACTTGCTTAGCACTTGCCCCTTTTCCAGTCTCTTCACCTGTTCCTTGTATGTGACTGGCATCCCTCTAGCTGTTGCTCTGCTGATGGTTCCCAGAGTGGATGGGTCTGGGAATGTTCTAGGACTAAAGGGACTCTCCTGAGAGATCGGCAGTTTCTTTCATTGCTGCAATGCCCTCTGGCTTTATTTTCGCTGGAACCATGAGCTGCACAGTCCGGCCTGGGACTGAGATGGCTCCCAAGGTGTCCCTCCTGGCTTTTATATTATGTGACTTCTTGTGCTGCCAGCCACTACAGCCACTGCTTTGGGCCACCGCTGTTGCCACACTGCATCCTCTCTGCCCCCAGCTCCCTGTCTCCACTCCTCCTACCCATCTGGATGAGTATTACTTCTTTGTATCTTTGTTTGTTGGACTTCCATGCAGTTTGATTTCCTGGTAGTTCTGGTGGTTTTTTGTTTTGAGGTACGTATAATCCTTCTTATGGCTGTGGAAGGAAGTGAAGCATGTCTACTGTGGCAGAAAGTCCTGTCCCAGGGGTTCCTAATCTTATCATTTAAAAAAAATTCTTGTTTCTTTGTTCTGTTCTGGGTGAATATTTATTTGCTCCTTTTGTCCCAAATCATTTATTTGAATCCCAACTTCCTTCCTATCACTATTGGTTCCCTGTATATTTTTCTTTATATTTCACTTTGTACAACCTTGACTTCTTCCTTTATTTTGTGGCTATATGCAATCATTTCTCTGAGCATCCTGATTACCAGTGTTTTCAACTCTGCATCTGATAGGTTGGCTTATCTCCATTTTGTTTAGTTCTTTTTCTGGTGGTTTCTTCTGTCCTTTCATTTGGGCCATAGTTCTTTGTTTCCTCAATTTGGCAGCCTCCCTGTGTTTGTTTTTGTGTATTTGGTTGAGCTGCTTTGACTTTGTGTCTTGGTAGTGTGGCCTAATGCAGTAGGTATCCTGTAGGGTCCAGTGGCACAGCCTCCCCCATCACCCAAGCTGAGTATTCAGGGTACACTCTTCATGTGAGCTGAGTATACCCTCCTCTTGTAGGTGAGCCTTGGTTGCTATTGGCAGATCAATGGAAGGGATTCACCCAGGTCAGTTAGCTATAAGGACTGGCTGTAACCACTAATCACCAACCTCAACCTTCTATGGAGGATCAGCTGTGCAGGGGCATGGTGGTGGTGCTCCAACTTAGTCTGTAGCTGTCCATTGCATGCACTGGCCCTGGGGTTTCCTGGGTGCTGTAGGCCAAGTCAGCCCTCACCTGTATTAGTCCTGGGGCCAGGCCACCCTGCCTGAGCTATAAAGCAATCTCCACTGGCTGCTACTTGTGCTGGGTTTAGAGGTTCCCAGATGAAACCAAACTGAATCTAAACTGGTTGCTGATAGCGCTGGGCTTGGAGCTCACTGAGGCCACAGCTGTTAGTTATATGATAGGATTTAGGAAGTTGCGAAGCTGAACCAAGATTAGCCATTCAGATGGAAAAGCAGCTTGGGTGGGGCAGAGTCTCTGGGGATATCTACAGTAGGTCAAATAGTGTTAGCTAGGTTTGTGGAGTCTCAGATATTGCACCAGCTTGCCAGCTCTGTGAAGGGAGAGTTTCGAAAAACAATGACCTCTGTTCACCTTGATGGCAGAAACTTCAGTTTCTCGCTATATGCCGCTGGTGCCCTTCAAGCTGCTACCCTGGTGCAGGAGCTCAGAGGGAGTGAGTCTACGTAGGTGAGTCCCTATGTGGTTTATTTAAGAGGAACTGATTGGGGTTCCAGCAGTTTCTTCCACTGATTTAATTCCTGCATTGTAGGGACTTATCTTTCTGGCACTAGAACCCTGGGTTGTGGACCTGGAGTGTGTGGGGTTGGGACTCCTGACTTCTGAGATATCCCTCCCAAGTTTTGATCACCACGTGTGGGTGAGACTAGCCCATTCTATGTCTGTGCCCCTCCTAATCCTGTTGATAGATATGATTTCTTTAATTCTAAAGTTATCAGACTTATATTCAACTCGATTTCTCATGGTTCTGGTTGATGGCTATTTTATATTGTGGTTGTAATTTTGATGTGGTTGTACAGAGTCTAGATACATCTGCCTACGCTGCCATCTTGATCTGATGTCTATTTTACCCTCATGTTTAAAAGAATTACCTAATTGATAATCTTCTTATAATATAGACAAAACAAAATTTTATATATTTTCTTAACCCTATTTTAGAAACTTGTTGGTTTTATAATTTGTTGATTTTCATTCTATAGGTAACAGAAAAGGACTTAAGAAATCTTATGTTTGGTGACTACATGAATCCTGACCTTGAAGGAGATGACAGAGTTTATATTGAAATTCCAAGTATTAATCAGTTTAGTAGCATTGTGGACCAGTGCTTAGATGAGTATAATCAAAGTCACAAAACAAGAATGAATCTTGTTATTTTTAGGTACGTACATTTGATATTAATTGTTGTTATTGCTATTTGTAAAAATTTATTGTGAAATAAATGAATAAAAAGGTATAAGAAAAAATTATGGTGAACAACCTTGTACCCATAACCATGCTTAGGAAATAAATTATCAATTTATTTGAAGTCCCTACGTAGCTGACCTTCCCTCACTGCATCCCTATTATACCCTGCAGGAGTAAAAGAAAACTCATGTGTCTTTGGACTACTACCACACATGTGTATTTCTAAACATACAGGAATGGTCAAAAGCAGGTTTACAGCTGTTTGTAATACAATAAGTAATAATTAATAATACAAGAATAAACTGTGTTTTATATACTTAAACTGTAAACCTACTTCTGTCCACCCCTGTATATGTGCTGTCTTATATTGCATGTTTAAAACTCATATAAATGGTCTCTGCAAGTTGGTTTATTCCCTATTATTTGTGATATCCACACACACACAAAATTATTTTTTTACTACTACATTGCATTCCTCTCTTTAAGTGTAACACAATATAGTCATTCTTCTGAGATAGATTTTTAGGTGTCTTCTAGTTTTTGCAATTATAAAAAAAAGGTTTGAATGTTCATATCTCCTCGGGTACCTATGTAAAAATTTATTTACACTATCTTCCTAGAAGTAAAATTACGGTGCTATGATATGTAATCATTTGCCAAAGTTCCTTCAAAAACAATTATTGTTTTTAAGAGTTTACATTTTTCCTTGCCCTTGCCAATACTTAGGATTGCCAGACTTGGTAAGCTTTGCCAGTCTAAAGAGAGTGGCTCTAACTTTAATTTCCTTAATTACTACTGAGACTGTCTTCCGTGAATCTGTTATTTTGTGAATAACTGATTTCATGTTTCTCACATAAAAATCCTTATATTAAAAATTAAATATTTTAAATAAAAGCATCAAAGTATTTCCAGTATAAATGGCTACAATTTCATTTTATTTCTATAATTTACAAATTACATTCCCTGAATTTGTACTTAGTTTTCCTTTGCATCAAATAATCCAATTGTAACTGCTTTTGAAAAAAATCACACATTTTTGATGATTACTTCTTTAAAATTGGAATGGGACAGCAAAGTCTATCTAGCAAAGTAAAACAGTAGTTGTATGTAAATGTACATTTGCACTTACATTTTCAAGTATAATGTTACTATTTGTAGGTATGTCTTGGAACATTTATCACGAATATGTCGAATTCTAAAGCAGTCTGGTGGAAATGCTTTGCTTGTTGGACTTGGAGGAAGTGGTCGGCAATCTTTGACTCGTCTGGCTACTTCCATGGCAAAAATGCAGATTTTCCAACCAGAAATTTCTAAGAGCTATGGAATGAATGAGTGGAGAGAAGATCTGAAGGTAAAATTATGAAGAAATCTAGTGTCTATAATAATATCAGTGTATTCTTTTACCTGTGAAGAGAGAGACAACCTGTGTATCTATGTGCTGAATACATTGGTGATGATGATATTATTATCCACAGAGTAGTTACTGTGCGTGATAAGCACTGTTCAAAGTGCTTTACACACGTGGTCTCATTCTATAGGAACAGGATACATGGTTGTCTTTGTATTTTACTGATGAGGAAACTGCACTGAGCTTAGCTCCTTTGGAACTGTCTTGCTGCCCCAATAACCAATAGAATAGTTGGGTACATACTTGGGGCTTCCATTCTCATGTGTATACAGCTCTGCAGGCTCAGAAGAGAGATGACTCAATGTGAAAAAAGGAAGGGAGATAAAGAAATACTAAGTTTCCATATGCTAAAAGTTAACATGAAGAAAGATAGCATTTGAGATCTTTTTTAATGAATGTGTTTACAACTATAAACTTCCCTCTTAGCACTGCTTTAGCTGCATCTCTGTAAGTGTTAATATGATAGGGTTTTATGTTCATTTGATTCAAGAAATTTTCTAATTTCACTCATGATTTCTTCTTTGGCTGATTGGTTATTTAACAGTTTGTTGTTAAATTGCCATGTATTTGTGGATATTTTTCAGTTTTGCTTCTGTTATTTATTTCTAGTTTCATTCCATTATGATAAGAAAAAATGCTTGATATGATTTAAATCTTCTTAAATGTGTTAAGGCTTTTATTGAGGCCAAATCTGTGATTGTCCTATAGAATATTCTGTTTGCACTTAAGAAGACTGTGGCCCTGACTGGTGTGGCTCAGTAGGTTGGGTTTCATCCTGCCAACTGAAATGTCACTGGTTCAATTCCTGATCAGGGCCCATGTCTGTGTTGTAGGCCAGCTCCCCATTTGGGGGCATGCAAGAGGCAACCAATTGATATTTCTCTCTCACATCACTGTTTCCTTCTCTTTTTTCCTCCCTTCCCCCTCTCTAAAAATAAATAAATAAAATATCTTTTTTAAAGAAGAAGAATATGTATTCTGCTGTTGTTGGGTGGAGTGTCTTGTATGTTATATTTGTTAGATCTAATTGGTTTAGTGTTATTCAAATCCTCTATTTCCTTATTGATCTTCTGTCTGTCTGACTCTATATTTTATTGAAAGTTGGAGTGCTGATGTACCCTACACTTGCGTTGCTTTTCTTCCTTCAGTTCTGTTGATGTTTGTTTCATATGTGTAGGAGCTCTGCTGTTCAGTGAATAAATATTTATAATTGTTATATCATTCTGATGAATTGGCTTTTAATCATACAATGTATCTTGTCCATTGTAAGAGTTTTTAACTTAAAGTCTATTCTGTTTGTTATTAGTACAGCCACTTTGCTGTTTTTTAGTTACTATTTGCATTGAACATTTTTCCCATTTTTTTTTTTTCACTTTTAGCCTTCTTGTGTCCTTGGAACTCAACTGAGTCCCTACAGGCAGCAAATTATTGGATCCTGTACTTTTATTCTTTCAGCCAATCTGTCTTTTGTGGAGGTTAATCCATTTACATTTTAAGTAATTGCTCATAGAAAAGGATATACTATTGGCATTTTGTTACTTGTTTTCATTGTGTTTTGCAGCTTTGTTCTCCCTTATTTCTTTTCTTAATCCCTTCTTTTGTGTTTTGTTAATTATCTGCAGTGACATGCTTTGATTCACTTCTCTTTCTTTTATATATGTCTATTCTATACTTTATATTTTAGTATGGCTTTCTGTTGTCCAGTATTCTTTCTTTTCAATTTGAAAGGAATCCTTTTAGGATTTCTTGAAGGGCAGGTCTAGTGGTAATGAATTTCCTCAGCATATTCTATATATCTGAGACCTATCTATTTTTGAAAAACAATTCTCTAAATACTGTATTCTTGGTTGACAGTTTATTTTCTTTCCACACTTTGAATCTTTGAATATGTCATTCTACTCTCTTCTTGCCTGTAAGGTATTTGCTGAGAAATGTGCTAATAATTTTATAGGAACTCCCTTGTTTGTGAGAACCTGCTTTTCTCTTTCTGCTTTTAAGAGTTTTGGTTTGTCTTTGTTTTTCAAAGGTTGGATTAGAGTATGTCTTAGCGTATGGGTCTATTAGGTTTATAATAGCTGGAGTTTGTAAACTCCTTGGATTGTTGTATTCATTTATATACTCAGATTTGAGAAATTTTGGCTACTATGTCTTTAAATAAGTTCTTGGCCACTTTCTTCTCCTTCTGGTACTTCCATAATGCATCTGTCGACCCACTTGATCATATCCTATTAGTCCCTTAAACCAGGGGTCCCTAACCCTGGGACTGTGGACTAGTACTGGTCTGTGGTCACTTCACAGCAGGAGGTGAGTGGCAGGTGAGCAAATGAAGCTTCCCTTGCATTACTGCCTGAGTTCCACCTCTTGTCTATTCTCCCACCCCGGACTCCTATCCACTCCTACCCACTCCTACTCACTCCTACCCCCTACCCCATCCATGTAACCAGTCCCTGGTGCCAAAATGTCTGGGGACCACTTCCTTAAACTGATCACTTGATTTTCTTTCTTGTACCACTAACTCAATAATTTCAAATGACCTGTCTTTAACTTCACTGACTCTGTGCTACCTGGTCAACTCTGACCAGGTTAAATACCTCTGGAGAAATATTCACCCTGCCATTGTTTCTGTAAATGATGACTTGTAAATTCACATGCACCTATGGATAAACAGCCTGCTTGCTTAAAGGATTATAGGAGTAAACCTCAAAGAAAACAGACACCAGCAGCCTTCAGGCATTTTTGGTTCTAAGGGATTTGCTCACTTTTTGTGTGTGGGGGGGGGGGGGGGGGGGGGGGGATTTGCTCACTTTTGACTGATAAAAACCTGACCATTATCTGACCAGGTCTAAGATGATTATTGGAGCAGGCTGTGCTGACTCACACAGCACCCTTGATAAGGCCCTACAACCACCTTTATTCTCCTTTGTTCTTTCTCTTCCCTACTCATAAAACACCCCTGCCTGCACTGAGATGTTAAGACGATCTTTGTGAGGAGAGTCCCCCATCTTCTCAAGTGGCTGGCTTTTAAGTAAACTGTCATCTTGCACCAGCACTGTCTCTTAACTATTAACTTTTTATGTGGGAGGCAGCAGAACCTGGGTTCAGTATCAAGTTTAGTTATTGTGTTTTTCAGCTTCAGAATTTCTGTTTAGTTATTTTTTACACTTGACCTTAGCCAAAAGGCCGAGAAGCGATGTTTTTAGTTATTTTTTTATAGTTTCAATTTCTGTTGATATTTCCATCTTGTTGATTACTTTCCTGATTTCCTTTAAGTGTATACTTGTGTTCTCTTTTAGCTTATTGAGCATCTTAATTATTTTAAATTTCTTGTCAGAGGGTTCATAGATCTGTATTTCTTTAGAGTTGGTCTTTTGAATTTTATTTTGGTCCTTTGATTGGACCATGTTTCCCTGTTTCTTTGTATGCCTTGTGATCTTTTGTTGAGTTTTGAGCAATTGATAAACTGCCACCTCTCCCAGTTTTCACAGACTGGCTTTATGCAGGGGAAAAAACACCAGTCAGCATAACTAGAGGTTCTTTGACTTCTCAGTACTTTTCTGGGCCTGCATGCATCTTTTGGGGGATTGTGCATGTGCTTTTTTTTTTTTTTTTTAAGATTTTATTTCATCGTTTCTAGAAAGAGGGGAAGGGAGAGAGGCAGAGAGGGAGAGAGACATCAATGTATGGCTGCTTTTCACCTGCCTCCAGCCACAGATCTGGCTGGAGACCTGGTTTGCAACCATGTTATGGTGCCCTGGCTGGGGAATCGAACCTGCGACCTTTGGGTTTGCAGGCCGGCACCTTATCCACTGCACTACCAGCCAGGGCTGCATGTGCTTTTATTCTAGCACTATATACAGGTGCTTTAGGCTTTTAATTTCCTTTTTCTTTTCATTAGTTTTCTGTTTTGGTTCCTATTATGTTCTTCTGCCCTTAATCTCTTTCTCTGATACCTCTTTGTGGAACTTCCCGTGTCTTCACCATTGTCCTGGGATGCTTGCCTCTGTTTTTGGTGGCCTCAAACTCTTTTCCAAAGTAAGCCCTGTTTCTATCAGTGTTCTGAAGAAATCGGTGCCTCAGGCCTCCCCTAAACAAGCCAGAAAACTGGATTCAAGTTCCATTTATTCCTTTTCTGCTGAAGGAGGAGCCAGGAAGTGATACTATTCTCCCAATTGTGCTACTTACTCTATGCTGGGTGAGGGGAAGAGCTAGGATGAAAAAAATACAGTAAATTCTCTTACCTCCTGAATCATCTCTTCTCTTTTTTATGTACTTCTGGTAGTGTTGCAGCTTCTTAATTAGTTTATGCAGTTACACAAAGATTATTTTGTTCTGTAGATTGCTAATTTAGTGTCTCCGTGGGAGAAAGTGAGCCTGAAACCTCCTAGTGTATCTTGCTAATGTCACTCTCTAGTGACTTCCATACAATTTGGATAATACCACCTATATCACAGGTTATTGTGATTAAATTATACTGTGTATGTAAGGCTGTTTGTAATATCCCTGACATATAATCAGTATTTTGGAAATTTTAATTCTTTCCTATTATTTGGAAACACTTTCACATAATATGTATTTGTTTACTTATTTATGTATTCTATGTTATTTTTACTGCATTTTTTCCATTACCAGTTAATCTCCTATATGCCTGTATTTAAATATGACTTTTAAATATAGTGATACTTATGATAATAAGTTACATCTGTTTATTATATTGTATTTTTCTATTTTATATAATAACTATAAAAAGTAACAATATAAAATAATTATAAAACTCACATGATTAGATATAATATTTCTTTAAAAGCTAGCTTGCCTAGTTTTGATGATAGGAAATTATTTCTAAATTTTCAGGAGCCTACATATTGAAAGATGGCTTCAGTGAAAAAGCCATAGTTTTGTATAATATTAAAATTCAGCAGTTATTTATTTATTTTAAATACTAGCTTTTTTTAATGTTATTTTTAATTTATTTTTTAAAGATTTTTTTTTAAGATTTTATTTATTATTTTCAGAGAGAAGGGAAAGGATGGAGGCAGAGAGAGAGAGGGACATCAATGTATGGTTGCCTTTCACCTGCCTCCAGCTACAGACTTGGCTAGAGACCTGGTTATGTGCCCTGGCTAGGAATAGTACCAGCAACCTTTGGTTTTGCAGGTCAGCGCCTTATCCACTGAGCTACCAGCCAGGGTATATATTTAAATAATATAATTTATTTAAAATATATGATTTTTAAATAAAGATAAAAGCTTATTTTAAAAATTATTTTCACTAGTAGTGATAATACTTTCACTTGAAATATATCCAATGGGCTCTAGCTGGTGTAGCTCAGTAGAATGAGCACTGGCCTGCAAATCAAAGAGTTGCTGCTGGTTCAATTCCCAGTCAGGGCATATGCCTGGGTTATGGACCAGGTCCCCAGTTGGGGGTGAGTGAGAGGCAACCACACATTGATGTTTCTCTCCCTCTCCTAATCCCTCCCTTCCCCTTTAAATAAATAAACAAATAAATAAAATCTTTTAAAAAGAAAGAAAGAAAAATTATATCCAGTGGCACACTGGCAAATGTTTAACAACCAACTCTTCAGAAGGTTAAGGGGACCTTCTCATTTGTAGCATTTGTAAATTCCTTTAATGTAAAAACTCCCACTATGGATACTTAAAGCTATCAACATGATGTCACCGAAAACAGAATTGTAAACAGTTATGTGTTTGAAAACCTTTCGTAGTTTTTTAATGTATAAATACAGCCAATTTAAATAACCTCCACCCAAGCTGGTGTCACAGTGGATAAGACACCAGCCTGTGAAACCAAAGGTTGCTGGTTCGATTCCCAGCCAGGGCACATTAACCAGGTCTCCGGCCAGGTCTGTAGCTGGAGGCAGGTGAAAGGCAACCATACATTGATGTTTCTCTCCCTCTCTGCCTCTCTCCCTTCTCTTCTCTCTGAAAATAATAAATAAAAAATCTTTAAATAACCTCCATAACATAGATAATAGGAAACATAATAAAATAGGAGTGAATTTGTTACCTTTGTTTTTAATATAACTTATTTTATTATAAGTTTATATAATTTAATGTTTAATGCTGGCTGAGTTTAGCAATCTGTTCACAAGTTCCTGAAATTTTAACAATTAATTCTGCCACTCTAAATAAGTCACGTGCAGCATACCACCAAGTTCATAGCTTTATATTACTTGGGAATCTTTGGTTGCAGTTGATGAACAAAAAGCTCACCATAGCTTAAGCAAAAGGCAGAATTATTGTCTTACATGACTTCAGAGTCCAGGGGTAGATAGGCTTTTGACACAGCTGAATTTAAGGGCTCAAATTAGTCCTCAGTAATTGCTCCATCTCCTGTTTGCTTCCATTTGGCTTCTTTCTCCATAAGATTCATTCCCTGCAACAGCACAATTGTCCCCTGGTACTAAATTACTGACCTTCATAGTCCCCATCTCAGGACGACAGAGATTCTTTCTATTTTCAAGTCCCTCTTAGTTTCTGAAATAAGACTGTGATAAATCATAGATATTCTCCCCTGAATCAATGACTGTGTTTAGAGGCTTGGTAAACAGATCAGTTGGGTGTCTCCCACCAGGGGATGGGCAAAATGGAGACTCTGATTGATAATGCCATCAGAAGGGGGAAGAGGTGTTACTCTAAAATTCAGAAGTTGTGATTAAAAGCAGAGGGGGAGGATAAAAAACAAAAGTGTGTACCATATTCTGATTAAAAGTACATTTTTATTTTAAGGCTCTATTAAGGAATGTGGGCATGAGGGGCCAGAAGACTGTCTTTCTAATAACAGACACTCAGATTAAAGAGGAAGCTTTTCTAGAGGATATTGACAGTGTGCTCAATACTGGAGAAGTACCTAACATTTTTGCAGCAGATGAAAAACAAGAAGTGATGGAGGTAAATGCTTTGTAGGGAGTGGTTCTCCTAGTACAAAAATATTCTTGAAACTTTTTCCCTGCTCTTCAGGATAAATATAGTTTGTGTAGAGAATTTTGGTAACCAAAAATTTTTTAAGTTGGTTATTTTAATACATCGTTTTTGGTGAATTTTGAATTGCTTCTATAGTTATTAAATAAAATTTTATTTTATAATTCCTTTTTCATGATGATGGCAGTTTTGTCAGTTTTATTTGCATGTTTTATGAGTGATTAAAGATTTTAAATCATGTCTTAGGTTATAGTGATATAGAAAACATACTTTGAAATAGTACTTGATTAGCTTTTATGGTTTACCACTAGTTAAAATTCTTCAAAACACTTAATAAAACTATTTGCCTTAACAATGCTGACATATCCAAATATAATGTTTTGTGATTAAATTGACAAAAAATGCAATTGTCAAGCACCCACTACTTCAAATACCCTGCCCTTTATTGACCATTCCTAAGGTCTTGTTTTACAAGATCTTTGCTAGTAATTTCCCCTTTCTCGTTATCACAACTGCTTTTACGTACAGAATATATTACTCACACTTGGATACTTCATCCCAGCCTTCAGTGACAACAGCTGGAGTAAAATGGATTTACTCTAGTAGCTCAAGCACCCTTTTCTATTGTATGGAATGGAACCATTACACACATTATAGTTCTTCTTGCATAGGGGTGTTGTGAGGTCTGAGGATCAAATGAAATAAAGCACTTATGGATTGTCAGACACTTAAAAAGCTCTCAGTAAATGGTATGTTACCAGTTTTAAGTCTGGGTGAGGAACAAGAAAAGAAAAAATATATATCCCAAGTTTCTAATTTTATTTGGGCAATGCCAAGGATAAGGCCAAGGCTGATGAAGAACTGTGATAAACTCATAGGATAAACTCATTCCCTATACTCCCGTTCACCTTTGGAGAGTAGGCTTTCCTAAGCTTTGTTAGGCTTTCCTGCTCATTTTAGCTATTTATCTTTTCCACCTGTCACTTGGCTACAAAACTTGCTTCACAACTGTTTAATGGTACCACCCAATAGTGACCTTAAGAACTTCTTTTCTTCATGTCCCACGGAAGCCTAGGAACATGTCAATTTATCCACAAGGAAATAGCCATAGCCACAGCCACAGCTCAAGGGTACTAGAATACATCCATTTCTGCTCGCTTTACACTGACTTTTAAAAATATAAATGGTACTATGAAAGAAGTTTATTATTTTCTTTTCACACTTGTACATCATCCTGTGCATCCTACTTTGAAGACCATGTCTTGGACTTTACTTATTTCATCCCTGTAACAAAGATTTTACTTTAACCTTATTCCTGATAACTGACCTCTATAACTTGGCTCTGGAACTGCCTGGCAGGAATCTCAAGACTCAGCACACCTGTCTGACTTCATCAGAGCTCCAGCCACAGACCTCCATTTCCAAACAACTTTTTCCACTGTGCCATTTTGCACTCCTTGCAGCACTTTCTATTGCAAGTCTTTTCTGTATGTGGCAGTGACTTCTTATTTACCAGATTTAGTACAGGTAGACCACCTGAGTAATTTAATATACTGACACTGATCATGGTCATCATAATTTGAGAATTACTATCAGAATACGCACACTGTGTTGATTTACAGCTTTCCATGGAGATAGCTATCACAGAAAGTAGAACATATCTGTAGTAGAGAGTTCTTTTAGAAATAAGCTCATTGTAGTAACATTAGAAATTACATGATCATTGTGACCACTCTGTCAAAAAAGAAATGTAATCTATTTATAAGGCACCTTATGGAACCTTTTGTGCTCTGAACAAGGAGAAATGTAGGATATAAAATGAATGCTAACAGTTACTTACCTATATATGGCAATAACTATTCTAAGTGTTCACATGTTATAACTCATTTGATCCCTCAACAACCCTCTGATGTAGGTACTCGTTTCCCCATTTAAAAAATGAAGAAACTAAGTTTACAGAGAGGTGAAATAACTGCTCCCAGGTCACATAGGTAATAAACTGAAAGCTGGAATTTGAATTCAAGAAGTTTGGCTCTGAAGCCATTACACCTAACCACATGTAAAATGCCATTCTCATATAAAGTTATACAAAGAAAGAAAATTAAAAGTGATCAATAATCTCATTACCAGAGAATCCTATTTACATTTTTCAAATGCAACTATTATAAAGTTAGAGAATTCAAAAAGCACAAACATGTCCAAAGTGAAAAAAAGATATAAATCAAGAAAAATGTGCAAAATAAAATGTGAAAGCTTCCCTTTCAAACTGCCCTTTAAGTCCATCTCACCAAAAGTAACCACTACTAATAGTTCTTCATGATTACTTCTATGAAAAAAGTGTATATGGGGGGTGGGCACAGCAATGCCCACTGTGCCATTGTGGGAGAGCAATGGGAGAAAAATGGGACAACTGTATTAGAACAACAATAAAATAAATAAGTAAAAATATTAAAAAGTATGTATGTACTTACACAGATACACTGATATAGAGAGGATCATATTTTATATACCGTTGCATAACTTGTTTTTTCCCCCACTTATTTTATCTTGCTGATCTACCTCATTATTTTTAACAAAATTGATATACCTCATTATTTTTAACAGTTGTATAAAATCATAATATATGGATGTTTTAGAGTGTTTTTTAACTGGATGCTGTAGATTTTTTCCTCTTAAAACAATGTTGAATGCATTTTGGTGAACTTTTTGTGTATATATTTATAAGTAAAATCCTTGGCAGGTATTTGTTTTTAAATTATAAAATTATTTATAATTTGAAGCCTTCTAAGTACAAGCTATATCAAAGCTATTCCATTGATATGAAAACAAAAATTTTAAAATATTTATAAGGGGAGTAATAAAAAGTTTTAATAATCCAACATCTAATCTCATCAGCTTATCTATTCTTATTCACCAGGTTTTTATTTTCTGATATTCCCTAGGGTGTCCGTCCTGTAGCTCAGGCTGGCAGTAAACATGATGAACTTAGTCCCTTGGCCCTATTTGCTTTCTTTGTGAATCGCTGCAAAGATAACCTTCATGTTGTAGTGGCATTTAGCCCCATTGGAGATGCCTTTCGTAATCGCTTGAGACAGTTTCCATCCCTCATCAATTGCTGTACCATTGATTGGTTTCAGGTTTGTATTTTTTTTTTTTTTTTTTTTTTTTTTTGGTGGGGGCACCAAAATCTCTTGGAATTTTATTGAAGTCTTACTCAAGCTTCATTAATATGGATTCAGCAAGTGTTTCTTAATCACTTACTCTAATGACAGGCATAGTGCTTGGCACCAGGGACTAATAAAATTACATGATGCCCACAAGGAGCTCACACTCTAGACTGGAAGACAGAAATGCAACCAGCAAGTGAACAGTAAAAGAGCCATAACCTTGGTGTGCAAAAGATGGGTTTAAGGCTGTGACCCTCTGACATATGAAAATGAGTTAATTGCATAGAGAGGTGTATTAGGAACCAATAGAATGTGTTATGTGTATATAGATATACACACATATGTATGTATGTAAGGATATATGTGTACTTGTGTATATTATATATCAAATATATAATATATATGATAAGGAATTTGCTCACATGATTATGGAGGCTGATAAGTTCCAAGACCTGCAGTTAGGTGGCAAGCCAGTGACCCAGGAGAGCTGTAGTTCCAGTCTGAAGGCCAGCAGGCTTGAGACCAGTAAGAGCTAATGTTTCAGTTCAAGTGTAAAGACTGGAAAAAAACTGGTGTTCCAGATTGAAGACAGTCAGGCAGAAGGAATTCCCCCATATTCATGGGTAAGTCAGCCTTTTTGTTCTTTTCAGACCTTCATCTGATTGGAAGAGGCCCACTCACATTAGGGAAAGCAGTCTGACTTACTCTGTTGAATTAAATGTTAAACTCATTCAAAACACACTTCACAGAATTACCCAGTATAATATTTGACAAATATACATGTGCACCCATAGTCAAACAGGCACATAAAATCAGCCATCACATGGGAATGATACATACAAAGGTAAAATAATGCAGAGAGTATGTCTCATTTAGGCAACTACAAATAGTTTGGTGTAGCAATGAAGGCAGCAGGAATTAAGTTGGAGTGTTGAGTTTATGACTGGTTAATAGAGGAATTTGTAAATGAGCCTAGAAATTTGGTTTTATACCAAAACAATGTGTGATGATTAACATATATTTAACTAGAAGACCAACTGGGCAGCAGTTTTGGTCTCACCAGCACTGAATAATGAAGGCCTCCACCTCACTTAATCTTAAGGCAATTTGTCACTGACTGTATAAGATCATTAACTATTTATGATTTTGAGAACAGTAGGTCATGGTGCCTACTATTTCATTATTTTATGTCCAGAAAGAATGTGGGCTATTGATTGATCCTGAATAACTTTTTTAAGACTTTATTTATTATTTTTAGAGAGAGGAGAGGGAGAAGGAGAAAGAAAGGGTGAGAAACATCAGTGTATGATTGCCTTTCACCTTCCTCTAGCTGGGGACCAGGCTGGAAACCTGGCTTGCAGCCTGGGTATGTGCCCTGACTGGGAGTCAAACCAGCAACACTTGGGTTCACAGGTTGGTGCTCAATATACTAAGCCACACCAGTCAGGGATGGATAATTTCTTTTAAAAATAAATTTCTGATACTAACTTACTCTCTTTTGCCTATTTGTCAATTGCATGTTTCAAAAACCAATTCTGCCCTTTTGAGGTTTGCACATATATTTCAGCTAGTGGATGTTTTAGTGTTTATACAACAATAAAAGCTCTGTGAAACAAGTTTGCTTTTTGAAAACCATGTCTCAATACTACTTACACTAAGGAGCCCAAAAACAAAACCAACCAACCACAAAGCCTGTTCAACCATAAGTTTTTCTTTTTGTGAAGTCTCATCAATATAATTCTAGTACTTTTGGATATCATTTTTATAACCATGAGACTTTCTATTATAAGCAATTCATGTTGGGAAAAATTTTTTAAAGATGGAACTGGTAGTTGCAAATAGATAAGGAAGATTAAGTAGTAAACAGAACAGAATAAATATTTTTACCATGAAGCAGTGGGGATATAGAATCTGTGTCAGAGAAACTGAGGCATTGCTTGAGGACCAAGTCTGTGAAATTCAGGAAATGAGTCACACAATCAGGAAGGCAATGATGTTTTGGCTAGATCCCTAGTCTCCACAGTAGTGTGTACACTTACCAGGGGTGCCAAAGCAATTCAGAGAATAAGATAAGGAATTATTGGAATATTCGTTTTCGTATAAAATACTTCATATGGATTAAAATTGGCACCCTTACTCAATTTTCTTGGAAAATCACCCTTTATGTAGATTGATTCTTGGTTGATCTAATCAGTATTGGGGCTTTCAGTATTACTGTTAATTGGTTTATACATGAGCCTATTCATGACCCATTCCTTGCCAATGGGTCCTGAGTTAAAGTCTGCTTTGGGGAAGTTGTTTTATTTTGTTTATTATTATAATTGTTACTACTACTACTATTAAAAGTGTTAATGGTAGGAAAAGGGCCTTTCTCGCTCCCAATTTTGTTGCTTGAGGATGTAATGTCTGTTGCTGCAGCATTCATCTTGTCACCATGATGGGGACAGGTCCAAGGATGAAATAAATAGCAATGAGAATAGTAGACCAAAAACACAGAGAAAAACTGGATACTCAGTGACAGGATTGAACTTCTAAATTCAGCAACTCTGGAAATACTCTACTTCTGAATTTATTATGTGTGATAATATATCCCCTTTGTTTGAAGACACAGTATGACTGGTTTCTGTCACTTTAACTATAAACATTTTAACTGCTACAATTAACAGAACAATTTAAAATAAAGCACCCAAAACACAAAGCTTTTGTGATGTTCTCAATGATGTATAAGTCATACGACATTTTATTCTGGCCTTTTACAAAAATTCACCAATCTTAATAATAAACCTTTAGAAGCTTCTATTAAGGTTTAAAAATGTATTAGTACAAAAATACCACATGAATACAAGGGTAGACAAAAGTAGGTTTATAGTTGTTCTTATGGAAAAATATATAATACAAGAATAAACTGCCCTGGTTTGGTGGCTTAGTTGGTTGGAGCGTCATCCCATGCACCAAAAGGTTGCAGGTTCGATCCCCAGTCAGTGAATCATAGGGGATCCTGGGTAAGGAGAGTTCCAATCAGGGTGAACAGCAAGTTTAAAGGCTCAGAGGCAGGAACACACTTGGCATATTCCAGGAAAAGTAAAGAAACCATTTCACTGAGACAGGAAAGACTACAGCAGCTGCAAATTTATGGGGAAGAAAATCAAAAGCCCAGCTTTGGATATAGTAACGACTAGGAATTGTGGTGGGCTACTGGTAACAGTTTCCCAAACTGGACACATCAAGTTTTTTTCCGTCTAATGTAGAAAAAACATCTAAGGGGGTTTCGTGGCTTAAAAAAGTCATAGGAATCCCAAGTTCTTTCTGCTTTACTATCCTTAACGTGGTTTCCATTCTCAAAGTCATCTTGTAGTATAAGGTGGATTTGGAGCTTCAACTTTTTTATCTTGTGTTCCAGGTAAGGAGTAAAATAATGGAAAATACAGAAAAAAGGAACCCTCTAAAGAGGTTTTCCTGAAATCCCCACCCAATAACTGTGTACATATCTACTGAGTCGCAAGGAAGTCTATGAAATGTACTCTTTTAGCTAAGCATATAACTGTCTATTGGGTTGTTCAAAAAGTTTGTTTAGGTTTTTTTTCCACATGATATCAGCATGCATTTTAAAAAGCTTATCAAAATTGATGAATTTGGATGCAGTTATTTTAATATTGAAGATGGAAGTAAATATGCAACATTTTCAGCATAGTATGCTTTATTATTTCAAGAAAGGTAAAAACACAACTGAAATGTTGTGTTTTTGCATAGTGTATAGTGTATGAAGGTGCTGTGACTGATTGAATATGTCAAAAGTGGTTTGCAAAGTTTCTTGGTACTATTGGCATTTTGGCCAAACAATTCTTTGCAGTGGGTCTGTCTTATGCATTGGAAGATGTTTAGCAGCACCCCTGACCTCTATCTACTAGAAGCCAATAATGGGAGATAGCTGACCTACTCAAAATACCCAAATCAATAAAGTTATGGGTGAAAATGAAAAGTGTCTTTTATTTTACGGGAAAAAACTAAATGAACTTTTTGGTCAACCCAATAGAATATAATTAGAGTTAGGAAAAGGGGCTGATACATGTTAGGTGGACAACTAGCAGCCTCTGCCACTGTCATGCTAAATTTGGGATGCGATACATCCAAGTGGGAGAGTTAGAAAAGCTGTGAGATACCTTTTATGTGTAAAATATCATTGACCTTTCCTTTATATGGTGTTATCTTTCATTTTAGTGTATGAACATATTTATTAGGTCTTTCATAGATTTACTTGTGACCCCAGTCCCCATTTTTTTGTTTTCCCATTAAGGTTTAATTTTCTCAACCCCAAGTTCTTCTTATGTAGGAATATACTTAACTACATAGTTTTAGTAAAACTATGCATCTTAAATTTCATAGATTTTTCTTTGTTACTTTTAGCCATGGCCGGAAGATGCCCTTGAACGTGTAGCTGTGAAATTCTTAGAAACCCTGGAGCTTACCGAGGTGGAACGAAGAGAGATAGTTCCACTCTGCAAATACTTTCACACTTCTATTATGGATCTTTCAGAAAGGTTAATATTAATAAATGTTTTAATTACAATAATGTCTTATATTTTGAAACATCTCTGTGAAAGTCCAAAATTTATTTATTTATTTAAAATTTTTATTTTATTGTTGTTGTATTACATCCATCCCCTTTTTCCTCCACTATGTTTTCTAGATCTCCCTGATCATTTAATTAGTTAAGACCCTGAGCTTACAGGTAATAGAAAGCTGCTTGATCTAGCTTTAATAGAAAAGGGGAGTCTACTATAAAGATACAGAGGTGTCTCACAAAGCTTAAGGGAAATAATATGAGAGGAGACTCAAAAATGGAATTTATTTATTAAAAATTGTGTACTTATTCTTACACGTTTAAACTTCATTCACCTTCACAGTACTCTCCATTTGAGGCAATACACCTATCAGGACTTTTCCCCACCACTTAAAACAGTTTCTGACCTCATCAATTTTGATGCCTTTTTTTGTTTCACCTCTTTCACATTATCAAAATGTTTCCCTTTAAGGGCTCCTTTCATTCAGGGAAAACAGATAAAAATAGAAGTTGCTTGGGGCGAGATCAGGTGAATAGGGAGGATGGGGCATGGGGGACATACCCTGAGATTTTTTGTTATTGTTGTTTTGTTTTTGTTTTTGTCACAAACACTCAGCACAGTGAGGGTAGGTGTGCTGGTAAATCACCCATCATGAAATGGGCAAACATATTGAATCTTCAAAAAAATTCACTGAAGCCAAATGCAGCTCCTCACAAAAATGCCAGCTAGTACACTGATACAGATGGGTTCCTAGAACACTAACCCAGTCGGGGAAGCCTGTATTGCAAGGAGCTTGCCCTCCAAAAATAATTATGTTTTGCTGGGGTCCTCATCATATAGCTGGATCACAGAAGTGACTGGAAGCAGGAGTTAGAAAGCCAGCCTAAAATCAGAAATACATTTTCTCACTCCCGATTCTATCTGGGCATCTACTTTCTTCTTTCTCTTTGCAGGCTGAATTTTCTATTTCCTGGTGCATATGGGGGAAACTGGCTGCCTCTTGATTCTCAAGTTTACTTTTTTCTGCAATTCCAGCTACAGGCAGAGACTGATTGGCTGTTTCCAACTCCCTGTCCCAAATTTGTTCTGAAATGTGATTAGTTACCTTTATGTTCCATGTCCAACCCTAGGCTGATCAGCTATGGTTAAGGTGGCAAGTTTCATAGAACAAACATTGTTGCTGAATCTCTGGGTGGAAGTTCTCAAATAAGGGGAGCTGGTTGGTGGGGCTGTGGATACTTGAAACATATCCATTTTACCTCTGTTAATCTCCAAGACCTTCATTTCAAAGATGCATAAGCCCAATGCTCATATTACTATTTGATACAGTAAATTGCCTCTCCGTAGCTAGAGTCCTACAGCCAGCTACCGTGGTTGGCTTGGACATTTGCACCAAGAAATGGGATCTAGTCTACATACTTGCTATGAAATATTATTGCTGCCATTGTTTCCATGTGTATGTGTAGTAGTCTTGTACTTCTGGCCACACCCCCATTCAGCTGACATGTGACACATTTGTGCAATGAAAGATGACTCATTCTTCCTATCCTGCCTGCAATCCCTGTTCTCCTACACTTGCTTAGCTTACATAATATCTTGGGTCCCTTACAAGGTCAGCGCTTCCTGGGTTATAAAACATGTAAAAAGTCCTTTCTGTAGTTCATCTTTGATACACATCTTCATTCATTTGTCCCTTTAAATACATCATTGCCACTTGATATTTTGTAGACAAGAAATTGGGATGTGGTTATATGTAGAATTCTAGAATCCTATGGAGTTCAAGTTCTCAGTGGCCTCTAAATAAAATTAACTTTTTTTCTTTTTTTTAACTTTTATTCTTAAATGTTGTTAATGCTCTGTTGAATTTACCTCTTATTTTGTGTAACCTATTCCTTATCATAAGATATGTTATCTGCCTCTCACAGGTTCTTGCAGGAGTTAGGACGACATAACTATGTTACTGCTACTTCTTATCTTGAACTTATTGCCTCATTTCGACAGCTTTTGACTAAGAAGCGTCAAGCTGTTGTGGGAGCAAAACAACAATATGTGAATGGGCTTGACAAACTAGCTTTTGCTGAGTCACAGGTGAATTTGATGATATATAATAGGAACTGTAAGAAATAATAACAACAATATATTGTATGTCCAGAAACTGTGTTATGTGTATCACATGCATTCCTTCAATTATTCCTCATAAAAATTCTACTAGGTAGAAACTTTTATGTTCTTTATTTTACAGATGAATAAAATGAATTTTAGAGAAGTTTACTAAGTTTCCTAGACCACACAGGCTCAAATACATCTTGTTTTATTCTTAATTTTTTGGAATGTGGAGAGAATATAATATGCTTGGGTTGACTTCCTATTTTAATAGCTAGTAAAATATAAGATTGGAGTTTTAAAAACTGAGTCAAGTGCTACTATTGCTTATTAGCATTAGTCAAAACAAGCAACAAAGGTTTGGGTGGTTCCTATGCGCTGTATACCGAACACATAATAACAGGCATACCCCGAGCTGCCACCTTCTTTTCTATCTGCACTTCGTCCAGGGCAACTGCACTCTCCCACTGCCCTGTCATATACTCAAAGAAGACAACATATTTTGCTAAGAAATTAGGCATACACTCATGGTTTTATCACATGAAGAACTGGAAGAAAAAGTTAAGATTTTCTGACCTTAATACCTTATGATACGTTTAAGTTTCACTTTTCTATATTTGGCTTCTGTAGCTATTGTAGCTATGAAAACTTAACATTAAACTGTCTATTTAGGTTGGCGAAATGAAAATGGAGCTTGTTCAATTACAGCCCAAATTGGAGGAAGCTAAAATTGAAAATGCACATATGATGCAGGTAGAGTACTGTGAATTTTTTTAAATCGATGCCAGAAGACAATTGAAATACGTAAAATTAGCTTTGAAATGAAGCCTCCCTATTTTACCCTTTTCTATTGATTGGCTCTCTCTTTCGGTTCCTTGTGATTTCTTTTACTTTTTTTTTTTTTTTAAGATTTTATTAATTATTTTCAGAGAGAAGGGCAGGAAGGGAGGAAGAAAGGGAGAGAAGCATCAATATATGGTTGCCTTTCCCCTGCCTCCAGCTAAGGACCTAGCTGGAGACCTACCTGGCTTGCAACCTGGTTATGTGCCCTGACTGGGGAATTGAACCAGCGACCTTTGGGTTCTCAGGCTGGTGCCAATCCACTGAGGCATACCAGCCAGGGGGCTTCTTTTACTTTTGAAGGGAGATGGGAAGCCCATTACCAAATTAGGTTACATGTATTTCCATTTATCCTGTTTTTATCTTGGGCCCTTCTACCCTTCAAAATGATATGTTGGATTCTCTAATTTTTAAACATGTTTTTTTTCTCTAGGAGGGAGAAAGCAATAGGATGTTTGAGGAATTACCTTTATTTTTTCATTCTTTATTTTCTTTAGGTTATTGAGATAGAGTCTATACAAGTAGAAGCAAAAAGAAAGTTTGTGAAATTAGATGAAGAGATAGCCAGTGGAAAGGCTGAAGAAGCTCAGATTCTGAAAAATGAGTGTGAAAGTGACTTAGCTGAGGCCATTCCAGCCTTGGAAGCAGCTCTGTCTGCACTGGATACACTAAAGGCAAGCATTTGATTTAGCTATACTGAATTTCATCAACAAAGTTAAACTGTGAGCAGCTACTTAGTTAATTAGGTATAATTCATTTTCAGTGGGTGATATTATATGGTTTTTGACCAGTCAAATAAAATGTGACTCTTAACAGTTCCTCCTTGATATATTATATTTTTTTATTTTCGTATATTAATAATTTTCATTTAGGATATTTTATGAAACAAACAGTCTCCAAGAGGACAAAGTAGTTCTGTACTTGGATCAGAGAACATATGTTAAATAGAATGTGTAGCTACCATTCTGAAGCTCCCTAGATATGCATGTACAGATAAACTTAAAGATAATTTCTAATACAGATGGGGGTGGTACCTGTCTGGATTACACTGTGTAATATGCAAAAATATATAGGGTCTTTATGCAAGACCAGAACAACCTCATCAAATGTAGCAGGAGAGATAGCTTCCGTTGACTAGGGAAATCGATATAATATGATGGTTCAGGATATTCAGGCCCCATTCTGTGTTTTCTTTCCTTATCAGTGCCCTAACTTGCATGTAAGAGACTTGACAAGATGGTGAGTTCAACCTGTTGGTAATTCAGCATCTCAGGCTCCAATTCTATCTGATTTTCAGTTACACCAGCCCTGTAGTTGTAAGATGTGAGATTATTTTAGGGCGTTTATAGAAACTTCTTAGTGCACTCACTGCACTATAAGCCAGGAATTTAAAACCCTGAGTTTATTATTTTCTTCCTGTCTGCCCTTAGGCGCATTTACTGTAAATGCCACAATTTACCCAAGGGTCTTTTTCTTCATTCTCTCCTTACAGAAATTTATCATAACAGCCAATCGTTTTGACAAAACCTTTTCTTTTTTAAAAAGATTTTATTCATTATTTTTACAGAGAAGGGTAGGGAGGGAGGAAGAAAAGGAAAGAAATATCAATGTATGGATGTATGGTTGCCTTTCACCTGCCTCCAACTACAGACCTGGCTTGCAACCTGGTTATAAGCCCTGACTGGGAATTGAACCAGTGGCCTTTGGGTTTGCAGGCTGGCACTTATCCACTGAGCCACCAGCCAGGGCTGTTTTGTTTTTGTGTGTGTGTGTGTGTGTGTTTTTAAGAGAGAGAGGGGAAGTGAGAGAGACATCAACGTATGGTTGCTTTTCACCTGCCTCCAGCTATGCAGCCGGCTGGAGACCTGGCTTGCAACCTGGTTATGTGCCCTGGCTGGGAATCAAACTAGAGACCTTTGGGTTAGCAGGCCAGTGCCTTTTCCATTGTTCCACCAGCCAGGGCCTGTTCTCTTTAATAAGTACTCTATTCTAGATGATCATGAGCATTAATCTAAGTAACTTCTATCACTGAGTACCATGGATTTTTCTGCCCTCCATTCTCTGAAACTCAGAGGATTCTTGATGCCTTCAAACCTCACCAGTTACTAGTTTCTTATATCTTTCCAAGTCTGTTGTTGTACCATTCTTGAAATCAAATACTGTATTTGATATGACTTGGGGTGCAGATACAGAGAAGAGAATAACTCTGTTTAGTATAAGCAGACAGGACTCTTTAGGAAATTTTACAAATGGATTACAGAACTGTTGGAAAAACAGAAGAAACAGACTATAAGCTGACCTGCCAGGAATGACTCACAAAGCCGAATTGCAGAAACAGTGTACCAAAGGAATGACTCCTCTGAGTCAGAAGCTTACAGAGCCTTCCCACAGAGCTACACCATCTCCATTATAGCCCATATTGGTGAAACAGATGCCTCACAGTCTGCCCATCTCCTCACTTATTCAGCCTAAAGTCTAGCATCATTCAAGTGATCTGATGGTGGATTCTAATGACCTCCTACAATTCTAGCTGCATGGGAAACTGAAATTTATAGTTGTTAGCTTTCTAGCAATTCCAAGGAATGTCAAAATGGTATTAGAGTAGATAATAAGTAAATGAATCTATTGTGCCTGTCATATCATTATATATATATATATATCTTTAAAAAATAAGTATAAAAAATAACGCTACTAAGAACATTCATGTTTAAGTATTTGTTTGAGTTCCTGTTTTCAGTACTTTTGGTATCTACCTAGGAGTGGAATTGCTGGTTCATATGATAATTCTATATTTAACTTTCTGAGGAACCACCAAACTGTTTTCTACAGTGGCTATACCATTTTACATTCCTGATAAGAGTTTATGATGGGGAATCCAATTTCTCTTAATAAATCTTTGCCAACACTTACCGACTTTTTTATTCTAGCCATCCTAGTGAATATGAAATGCTATCTCATTGTGGTTTTGATTTGCATTTTTCTAGTGACTAATGATGTTGAATATCATTTCATATGCTTGTTGGTCATTGCATTATCTTTTTAAGATAAGTTTCTATTCAAGATTTTGGACCATTTTTTAAAGTTTTTTAAAAAGATTTTATTTATTACTTTTAGAGAAAGGGATAGGGAAAGAGGCAGAGAGGGAGAGAAACATCAATGTATGGTTGCCTTTCACCTGCCTCCAGCTATGGACCTGGCTGGAGACCTGCCTTGCAACCTGGTTATGTGCCCGGCTGAGGAATCAAACCAGTGACCTTTGGGTTCTCAGGCTGATGCCTTATCCACTGTGCTACCAGCTAGGGCTTTGGACCATTTTTTAATTAGATTGTTTACCTTTTTATTGTTGAGTTATAGGAGTTCTTTATATATTTCAGATCCTGGATCCTTAGCAGGTATGTGATTTGTAAATCCTTTTTCCCATTTTAAATGTCATATTTTGGCTTTCTTGATAGCCTTTGCATAAACATTTTTAATTTTCATGATATTCAGTTTATTCTGTCAAAAAAAATAAGCTTGAAATTGGTACCTACCACTTCTTTCATTATGGTGATAGGGTAAAATTAACATTACATATAAGAAAATATAGAATTAAGTCTGTCTGAATTAGGGTTCTTAATGTGTGTTTCATGTATGTGCTTGGTAAGCAATTACAAGTAAAATTTGTGTTTATGTACAAAATTATATTTTTGGAGGGCTAATAGCTGTCATAATATACTCATTAGGATCTATGATCTTCCAGATATTTGAAAACCATTGCTGTTAATCTGTGCTAAATTCTATATTGTTGATTCTTTCATAGTCAGACAAAACAAAAAAAATTATAGTTCAAATGAAAATTGATACTTTTCTCCAACATTACTTTAAAAATTTATTATTTAAAAACAAACTATTCCTTTTTCAAGAAATAAACTATTCTTAAGATATCCTGTTTCCTTTCGATTTAGCCATCTGACATTACAATTGTGAAGTCAATGAAGAATCCTCCATCTGGTGTTAAGTTAGTTATGGCTGCTGTTTGTGTCATGAAGGATATAAAACCAGAAAAAATTTCAGATCCTTCAGGAACAGGAGGCAAGGTAACTCGACACAGATTTAAAATCATATTCACAAATATAAAGAACACTTACAGCAACTATTATCAAATTAAATGTTAACAGTACCTAGTCCATGGAATTAACATGAATTTCCAGATTAAAAGGGTGCAGAATAAATTATGGAAAATACTAAATTTATTCCAGGGTAAAGCAAGGGCAGTATAGAAGCAGAAAAAAGTGTGGATCCAATTGATTCCATTTCCTTTTCTGTCTATGTAGTATTCTCCATTATCATAGGGATAGGATTGAATAAACACTTTTCCAGCTAAGAGTCTCAAGAATCTGATATACAACCACATCAGGTGTTGTTTCTGAGCATTCAAAATTCTGCTGTATTACAGTATAATGAAGTGGTTAAAAGCGTGTGATCTGGAGCTGAAATGTCTTGTCAGAAATCCCAAACCCAGTGTGACCTTGGGTAAGATGCTTAATCTCTGAAACTCTATAGGCAGGTATCATAGTACCTGCCTCATAAAGTTAATGTGAGGATTATATTAGTTAATATATATAAAGCTCTTATGTATAAAGCTTCACAAACAGTAAGCTTACAATAAATGTTAGCTGTTACAGATAATTATTATTCAAGGCTACATCCCTTAAAAAGGAAGGCATGGCATCCATTCTAAAGTTACAGACATTTTCTTTTTATTATTTTTTTATCTTAAGTAGAGGACATATTAACTAACTTTAGAGAGGTGATATGAAGGGAGGGAGGGAGAGAGAAGGGGGGAGGGATGGGGAGGGGGGAGAGAGAGGGGGAGAGAGAGGGGGTAAGAGAGAGAGAGAGAGAGAAACATCAATTTTTCACATGAGCCCCTACCCCAAACTGGGATCAAACCCACAACCTAGGTACGTGCCTGTGACCTTTTGGTGTACAAAACAATGCTCCAACCAACTGAGCCACACCAGCCAGAGCTAGACTTATTTTCCTTTTAGGTTTTTACAATACCTAGGTTTGAACCCCTGAATTGGAGAATTGGGAATTTTTTATTTTTTATTTTTTGGCATTCTATCCTTATGTTAGGTAGGATAGATAGCAAATAAGGCAGGGAGGAGGAAGGAGACATGTCCCAGCCTCCTCTAACTCAGCAGTCCTGAGTCTGGCCCATAATACTGCCAGGTGTTCCAACATCACAGGAAGCACCATGCTAACACAGGAGGAAGGCAGTCCTTGATATTCTATGTATCCTTTCCACTATCTGGGAAAGAAACTCTTTGAAACTATATTCATCCCAAAGCCTGAAAGATGGGAAATGGTGCCCAAAGGAAGAAGCCCATAACACATTTAACTTTGGTTAAATGCCTGTCTCTGGCCACTATCTGTTTTACAACAGAGTCCCTTAATGCTTAAGAAAAATAACTTGGTGTAATTGTCCCAACTTTAATTAACTGCCTCCTGTCATGTGTCTGTTTTACAGCAGGATGAACAAATGGAGTATGGAGCAAGATAAGGATTCTAGCTAACAGACCACCACCTCCCATACATATCTAAGTTTGGGTAGTCACATCCCCCACCCCCCAGAAAAGCTAGCACCACCTTTACCTGTCAATCAATATGTAACTTCTTCAGCCCCATCCTGCCAACTATGTGGTCCCCAGAACAAAGGACTTGCTCTCTTGGCTCTCTCAGGTCACTGGGCCTTTGGCTGCCCTTACTTTCACCACCCTCACCCTGCTTTGCCTATGCCTTTCACCTCCACCTTAGCTAGGCCTGTTACCTTTCAAGAAAACGGATCACCAATAAACCCTGCATGCACACTAACACACAGACCCACAGACCCGCTGATTTGTAATTCTTTAATGCTTTGGCAAGCCGAACCGAGTTTCTGGGAATTTCTTCCCTAAAACTTCAAGATGGTAAAGAAAATAAATAGCCTCTTACCTTACCCGGTGATTTTCATGTACCCATACTCACACACACTCATGCTTACACACCACACACCCCTATTAGGCTTCTTGAAGTAGGAAAAAGAATGTTCAGCTAGTTGTTTAATATCTAGCCCAAGTATGTACCATGTGCTTTATTTTATAACTGGTAGAACAATGTACAATCTTTATCTGTTTTCTTTCTTATATTTGGGAAGCCTAGGTAGGTTGTTAATAAAAAAATGTTTTCCACCTTAGTCCATTTCAACCTCTATAACAAATGGCATAGACTGGATGGCTTATAAACAATAGAAATTTGTTTCTTGCAGTACTGTAGCCTGGGAAGTCCAAGATCAAGGCTCTAGTAGATTCAGAGTCTGCTTCCTTGTTCATAGACAACATTTTTTGCTGTGTCCTCACATGGTGGAAGGGAAAAGGAGCTCTCTTAGATTTCCCCTATAAAAACTCTAATCCCATTCATGACCTAATCACTTCCCAAAGACCCAACTACTATCACAGTGGGGATTATGTTTCAATATATGGGTTTAGGGGAGTGGAATACAAACTTTCAGTATATAGCACTATCTTTTTGGTTTAAAAGTTAAAAATAAAACTAAAAGTTATAATGAAATGATATGAAATTGTGATGGTGTTTACACTAGTTGCTTTTCTTATCTTCTACATAGAAATAATCATTTGTCTCTCATTGTTTAATTTTATAATAAATTTAATATGTAAGTTCATGTTCATATTTTAAGCATTTGATATGTATAATGTGCTCTCTGAGAGAAGTCTTTTAATTTCCAAGAAGATAAAAGTTGATATGTGAAATTATATAGTTTCTCTGGAAAAGATGTCTTAAACTTCAAGAAGAAAAATTTTATAGTGAACATCTTTAATCATACATTTAATAAGCCTGAAAATTTTTATTTACAGATATTAGATTACTGGGGACCCAGCAAAAAACTTCTGGGAGATATGAATTTCTTAAGAGATTTGAGAGAATACGATAAGGACAGCATTCCAGTGAGTTTCATTGGATTTATTTTGTAAATGTAACTTTGTTAAGATATGTAAAATTTTTAACAGTATGTAATTCTATATAAAAATTAAGAAGATGTTCCATTTCAGATTAAAATAATAAATAAAGGAACATTCTGTTTGTTAATGACTATTTTATACATTTTTATAATGCATAGACCCACTTCTCTTTCAGATCATTGAAAGTCATTTAATAAATTACTGTTTTATTGTATTATTGATATGAAAAAGTTTTCTAAATTTATTGTGATAGTTTATTAATCTGATATACAAATTTATGTGAGATAAAGTATAGTGCATTTTTCCCATCTGAACTTTTACTTATTTGTGTTTAATTATCATATTCTCTTGTTTCCATGTTTTCTCAACCTGAAAGTTTAAAAAATTTTTTAGAAGACTCATTTTCCTTAATATTTGTAATAAATTTTCATATTTTGCTCACAGATTACTTGTGTCTCTTCTATAATTATGCTCATTTTTAAATTTTCTCAAAGTACTGACTGGTTTTTAAAACAACATAACATTTTTATGCAATTTTTTTACTATTTATGATTATTTTTTTCATCTTATGATTGTGCAATAGTTTTAAATGTTAAGAACTAAATCTTTGTTGTGCAGGTGACTGTTATGCAGAAGATTCGTGGAGAATATTTAACAAACCCTGAATTTGACCCCCCTAAGGTTGCTAAAGCATCTTCAGCAGCCGAGGGTCTGTGTAAATGGATCATGGCTATGGAAGTATATGACAGAGTTGCAAAGGTATTTTGAGGATCAACACATCCATTTTCTATTGAAATATTCTCAGAAGTTAAAATCTATGCAAATATTTGCTAGTTAAGACTTTTCTTAGGATATATAAATAAAAGGGCAGGTAAAAATACATTGTAATGTGTGTTCAGAACTTCAGCGTATAGAGTGAATGATCAGGCTGTAACAATTGGGAAGATATTCCTAGTAAGGTACATGTGCCTGCAGAGAGCTAGGAAGTGTGATTGTTAGTTTCCGGGGAGTAGACCTGTATACACCTGTTAAAGGATAAAATTAATTTTATCTGGGATGTCTTCTGAAGTCAAAAGTAGAAAGAGGAGCTTCCTGATTTCTATTTATTTAACATCTCCTCCTCAGGATTCCAGCCCATGAGAGAGAAAGAGGACCATTCAGTGTCTGATATCTTGCCTCCCTCTTTCCCTCCTCACCTTCAACTTCATTCAAGGCAGAAGACTTAGGTCTCCCTTCTTTCAAATGTACATATTCTTTTTTGGTCATCTTCTAAATTCTACCAATGGCTTGTAGTACACTCAGTGATAAAGTTGCAACACACGTTCTTTTTTTTTTTTTTTTCAAACACAGTTTACGTTCAATAGCATTCTGCACTAGTTTCAGACCTATAGCAAAGTGGTGGGAAAACCATGCACTCTACATTCTAGGAATGGTCACCCCTGGCTAGCCGAAGCAGCCACCTGGCTCCATACCCCATTATCTCAACATTATCAACTATATTTTCCATATTGCAATTCACATGTCTGTGGATATTTTGCAACCACCAACTTGTACTGCTTAATCCCTTCACCTTTTTCACCCCACCCCCTGACCATCCCTCCTCTCTGTTAGTTGTCAGCCTGTTCTCAGTATCTAGGAGTCTGTTTCTATTCTGTTTGGCAAACCCCTTTCTTGATATACTAATAAGCATAATAAAATTAGAACTTTAGAAAATCCTTTTTCTCTGAACAAAATGTTCCTTTTCAAGATTTGCTGAGGATAATTCAATTTTGGTAGTGAAACTGAACATCAAGACTTTCTTTTTCTTTGTATTTTTATCATAGTCTTGATCCCCAGTCCCCACTCCCTACACCCCTATCCCCCACCCCTCCCCCACACCTCCACCCCAAGGCAAATGTATGCCTTACCTGAATGAGAAGAAAATCAGACTTGGAAATGCAAAGAGCAAACCAAAATAACAACAGCAACAACAACAAAAAGCATATTCATGTATTTCAAACATTTATAATTTTGTTACATGTTTTTCACTGTTTTTGGCAACAGTTCAATGGCAATTTACATTTAGAGACATCTTGGTATATATTGTGCCATTTTTGCTACATATTATAGTACTGTTAGCCTAGAATAATTGATCTGTTTATGTATGACAGTGTGCTAGTTTAGAATGATTTATATATTTTATATAATATGTAAATATATTTTAATTTGTATGTAAAAATATGTAAGATTTAAGGCAAAATGTTCGTTTTGTGTAACTTGTTATAAGTAACAAATGTATGCATAATAATAAACATTTTAATCCTTAATATCTCTAGAGGATTATATAAAATGTCAGTTTTATACAGTACACATCACAGCTGCATATATTGTTCCCAAACAGGTAGTAGCTCCTAAGAAAGCCCGCTTAACAGAAGCTCAGAAGTCCTTAGCTGAGACAATGGAGCTCTTGAATCAGAAGAGAGCAGAACTGGCAGAAGTTGAACAACATTTGGAAAATTTACAAAAAACATTTACTGAGAAGACAGAGGAAAAGGCTCGTTTAGAAGACCAGGTGGAACTCTGTGCTAAGAAACTTGAAAGAGCTTCAAAACTAATTGGAGGACTGGGTGGAGAAAAATCAAGGTCAGATTTCTGCTCATTTTAACAATATTTAAGAATGTCAGGATTGAATTTGTGACTTTCTTTGGTATTTATTATGATTAGTGATTACTGATTTTATTTATTTATTTATTAAGATTTTATTCCATTATTCTTCAGAAAGAGGGGAAGGGAGAGAGGCAAAGAGGGAGAGAGACATCAATGTATGGTTGCGTTCCACCTGCCTCCAGCCACAGACCTGACTGGAGACTTGGTTTCCAACCTGGCTATGTGCCCTGGCTGGGGAATCGAACCTGTGACCTTTGGGTTCGCAGGCTGGCACCTTATCCACTGTGCCACCAGTCAGGGCTGATTACTGATTTTAAAATGGCTGGTTGAAAATGTGGGACATTCTACAAGACACCTGGCCAGTCTTCTTCAAACAGAATATTAATGTCGCTTTTTCGCAACGGGTTTGCCACCAGAACACAGGTGTCATGAAAACCACCCCTAAATCAAGCCAAAATGGGAAAGGAAAAGACTCACATCAACATTGTCGTCATTGGACATGTAGATTCTGGCAAGTCAACCACTACCGGCCATCTGATCTACAAATGTGGTGGGATCAACAAAAGAACCATTGAAAAATTTGAGAAGGAGGCTGCGGAGATGGGCAAGGGCTCCTTCAAGTATGCCTGGGTCTTGGATAAACTGAAAGCCGAACATGAGCATGGTATCACCATCGATATCTCCCTGTGGAAATTCGAGACCAGCAAGTATTACGTGACCATCATTGATGCCCCAGGACACAGGGACTTCATCAAAAACATGATTACAGGCACATCTCAGGCTGACTGTGCTGTCCTGATTGTTGCTGCTGGTGTTGGTGAATTTGAAGCCAGCATCTCCAAGAATGGGCAGACCCATGAGCATGCCCTTCTGGCCTACACACTGGGTGTGAAACAGCTGACTGTTGATGTTAACAAAATGGATTCCACTGAGCCACCCTACAGCCAGAAGAGATAGGAGGAAATTGTTAAAGAAGTCAGCACCTACATTAAGAAAATTGGCTACAACCCCGACACAGTAGCGTTTGTGCCAATTTCTGGTTGGAATGGCGACAGCATGCTGGAGCCAAGTGCTAATATGCCTCGGTTCAAGGGATGGAAAGTCACCTGTAAAGATGGCAATGCCAGTGGAACCACACTGCTGGAAGCTCTGGATTGTATCCTCCCACCAACTCGTCCAACTGACAAGCCCCTGCGTCTGCCCCTCCAGGATGTCTCCAAAATTGGTGGCATTGGTACTGTCCCTGTGGGCCGAGTGAAGACTGGTGTTTTCAAACCTGGCATGGTGGTCACCTTTGCTCCAGTCAATGTTACAACTGAGGTAAAGTCTGTTGAAATGCACCATGAAGCTTTGAGTGAAGCTCTTCCCGGGGACAATGTGGGCTTCAACGTCAAGAACGTGTCTGTTAAAGATGTTCGTCGTGGCAACGTGGCTGGTGACAGCAAAAATGACCCACCAATGGAAGCAGCTGGCTTCATAGCTCAGGTGATTATCCTGAACCATCCAGGCCAGATCAGTGCTGGATATGCACCAGTTTTGGATTGTCACACAGCTCATGTCGCTTGCAAATTTGCTGAGCTGAAGGAGAAGATTGATCGTCGTTCTGGAAAAAAGCTGGAAGATGGTCCAAAGTTTCTGAAATCTGGTGATGCTGCCATTGTAGATATGGTTCCTGGCAAGCCCATGTGTGTTGAGAGCTTCTCTGACTATCCTCCTCTGGGCCACTTTGCTGTCCGTGACATGAGGCAGACAGTTGCTGT
>PVIW01008116.1:0-64494 GCA_004026585.1 Noctilio leporinus | reverse complement strand
ATTTTTTAGAAAGAGGGGAAGGGAGAGAGGCAGAGAGGGAGAGAGACATCCATGTATGGTTGCGTTTCACCTGCCTCCAGCCACAGACCTGACTGGAGACCTGGTTTACAACCTGGTCATGTGCCCTGGCTGGGGAATCGAACCTGCGACCTTTGGGTTCGCAGGCCGGCGCCTTATCCACTGTGCTACCAGCCAGGGCACTTTGCTCAATTTTAATGACTACATAAACACAATGGCATTGCAGAGATTTCAGGATTTTTCTTTAGATATTTGCTTATTTATTTTTATAATTTTAAAGTTACTTGATATTTGTTAGTAATAGACACTGAAAATCAGTTACTAGAATGAAAATGTAAGACCCCAGAAAGGATAATGGTAATGATAAAGGAGTAGTCCATGATATTTTTAAGATATTTTAGGCTATTAACCTGTTACAAGACTAATGATAAGGTGGGCAAGTATAGATAGACCCTGTGTTACAGTCAGGGAAATCAAGCTGTGAGCACTAAGTGTGCTGCCCAAGGCCAATCATGAGTCATGAGAGGAGCAGAGCTTCAACTTTACACTGACATCTTAGCTGAAATAAAAACTAAACAGTTCTTCAGGAGACTGAGACAACTGTTCATATTCAATGAATCTTTGAACTTCAACAAGATGAAGAACAGGAAGAATATTGAATATGTCCAAATAAAAACATGCTGTGACATTTGGCAATATTGCATTAGACTTGTTGTAAATTGACCAGCCTTGATATTGACCCATATGTCTTCTAAAAAATATCATACTGTCAGATGAATGATATAACAACCTAACTACTTACCTCTGACAAATGCAAAAGGCTATTGTATGGAAGACAATGGTAACTGTTTCACATGATACTTGTATAAAAACATTTAAAATTGGCTCTATTTATATTGTTTACATGTGTCACATTTGAAATAGTTTCTTGTTCTCTTTGAGAGCTTCTATAATGAATCTGGTAAAAATAGAAAAAAAAAAAAAAAGCTAATACATATTAAATGCTACTGTAATTTAGATGCTTCCAGAGGCTCAGTATTCGTGACCTCATTCAAGTATTACAAAAAATTTATAATGTAACTAATGACCTCATTTAACTGACACAAATCTTTCTTCAAAAACTGGTTGAATATCATACCAAGGGCCACATAGGTAAAAGTGATGGAGTTAAAATTTTCAATTAAATTTCTCACTTTAATGTGCCAGGATTATAGCATCACATTTGGGTTTGGGGATATACAGTGTGCAGGCGATAAAGTAATAAAATTTTAGTAAAATAAACAACATACCACAAAAGTGTTATATTTTGAAATAAATTTATTCTTATATGTAAATACATAAACATAGTCATTATTTTTTAATTGTTTCAAAAAGTCTCCATTTGCCGCAATAATAGACTTGATTCCACTTCAAAATCTTGAGCACACTTTAATTAACTTTTCTTTATCCATGACATTATCATGTTTTCACTCTTAGCTTTAACAGCCGCTTTATTGGAATGAGGTTGTTTATTAACTTCTCTCTTACAAAACTCCATACATAATAGTCTAAAGAATTTGCATCTGGTGAACTAGGTGACCAGATTTCATCTGACCAGAATTCAGGAACATTGACACTGAGACATTCTTGCACCTTTTTGGTGTTATGTGCTGGCGCACCATTTTGTAGATAAAATGATATCCATTTGGGACTTGCTTCATCCACAATTCAACTATTTCTCTCAAAATGTCAAGGTAAACATCAATAGTCACCTTCAAGTCATGTGGAAAACAATGCAGGGTCATAATATCTCTTTCATTGCTGACAACACCTAACACCACCACTGGAGCAGGAAATTTCATTTTCATGACAATTAGGACTTCATTAATATTTTCACACAATCACCTGTTGTATCTTCTGTTGACTATTTCATCCTGCTGAGAATTCTTTTCATTGGAAAAGAAAATCAGAGGATTTTTTCTTTGGGGATTTTTCCATTTTGTTCTCAGTGTCCTTGCTTTTTCAAAGCACCTTTCCTTTGTCTGCTATGTCATAAACTGGCCTCTTCTAAAACAAACAATCAGTATCTGATATCTTCAGCAATAATCTTGTGACCCATTGCATCCAACATCTGCAGTTCTCTTGCTATAGTGCGCATTGATGTTCCTGGATCTTCATTGATGATCTTCTGGATTCTGTGTACAATATTTGGACTTATGCAATCCTTGCATACCTTATTTGTTTTCCTTGGTGTAGCGACATCAAAATCAGCATCATGCACCTTCTTCATGTTGTAAACTGTACATAAAGGGATATTATTGAAATCTGCAATTTCCTTAGCAATTGGCCTTTCACACAGTCCAGAAATTATGGTTGCTCTAGCATCGTATTCTTTCAACATGATGGTTGCTCTCAGAATTTAATACTTTATATCTGAAACAATGATGTTAAATCATAACCTTAGAAACATAATTTTTCAAAATTAATAAGAAGCACATGAAATAAGGAGATGCAACATTATTGCCACTTTATTGCATGCACCCTGTATAGATAACATTATTGCCCACTGTCTTCATTGGTCCTCAAAAGACCATATTAACATATTTCTCTTGCTGATTTAGGCCATGGCTCAAAGAATACTTTCATTAAGTTCCTAACAATCTATTGGACTGGATCTGATAAAAGCTGTCATTTCTGCACTAAACTATACTTGATAGATAATACACACATAAACACACACAGAGAACTTGTTTTTGAACTTCAGAAGACACTTATAAGATCCTCAATCTTGCATAGAATTAGAGCAATATTCAAGCACCATGTATGCATACCTCTGGAATTCAAAGACTTGAGCACAACCCCATGTCTAGGTAGGTGTTATATTTCTCATTACTGACATTATGGGGTAGGGTAAGAAGTGAATTCTCTCAAATAGTTTCTCTAAATGCTGATGCCTAAAAAATCTTCCCTCTTCTATCTTCCAATCTAACCTAAATTTTAATCTCTAATTGAAATAAACCCTTCTTACCTCATTTATTAGGCCTCCCCCCAGATTATTCTAACCCACACAGGTATCACTTACTTCTCAATCATTTTTAGCACAGAAAGTTCATATTCATCTATCATTCCCTTATACACTGTCATATACAATTACCTTATTATTTTGTTACTGTTTCTTCCCAACTGTCTGAACTGCAAACAGTAATGACTGTCTTGGTGGTGGTGAGAGTTTGTGGCCTGTGTGTCTAAGTCAGGTACCCAAAGTCACTCAAAATAATCAACTTAAATAAAAGCATGATGATTACTATACAAACATAATTTCAAAAGACAAATACTCCAATCTTCTCCCTAAACAAATGTTTCCATACAAAGGCTGTATCCTTGAAGCTGCTTCTATCTGCATATCCTGAAGTCACCATAATGGAAACTGATTTCTCTAGCTCTACATCTCTTGATGCTTGATAGCCTGATAGTTTTACCTTCATCGAGTTCAAAATTACCCAAAATATTCAGTTAAATGAAAGCCTATAAGTTTCTCTCTACATTTTTAGGCAAAGTAATGTGTGTTTTAAAATACATGATTTATAACCAACACTGGTTTTCTCAATCAAGAAAGCAACATGTTTGTGTTAGGTTCAGCAGAGTAGGAGGTGAAATGACAGGATAACAGGCCATGAGTTTAAAAAGATTTATTTGGCCAGCTGCAAATAGGTGGGATGAGATCAAAGTAGTGTCAACCCTGAACAACATCAAGGCAGGGTTTTTTAAAGGGGATAAGAAAATGGGGAGTTGAAAGAATCCTTTGCAGATGACTCTGGGAGAGTTGGCTCTGAGAACCGAGAAATCACTAAATTCTTGCCAACAGACTAAGGTATCTTTGAAGGACACAGGCCATTAATGGTGTCAGCAGTTACTGTGGGGGCAGCATATTTACTTGAGCTTGCTAAAATTAGACCTGAATTCCTGGAACCCAGGTCTTATGCCTAAGAGCCTAGGTACCCAAGAGGCTTTCAAGCGTGAGCCCATGGTTTGACAATGTTAGATGATATTATACAATACTAAAAACACCACATTCTTTCTTCCCTTCCTTCTTGCTATCTCATCTTGGTTCTCACGCTGGATGCACCATGGCTAAGTTAGACTCATAGTCATAATGGGCATTTCAGTGTCATGCTAATTTAATAGGAAGAGTTATTTGGTGTTGTAGGCCATCTTCTTTTTTTATAGGAAGCTTCTTTTTTTTTTTTTTTTAAGATTTTATTAATTATTTTTAGAGAGAAGGGCAGGAAGGGAGGAAGAAAGGGAGAGAAACATCAATGTATGGTTGTCTTTCACCTTCTTCCAGCTATGGACCTGGCTGGAGACCTGGCTTGCAACCTAGTTATGTGTCCTGGTTGGGAATTGAACCAGCGACCTTTGGGTCTGTAGGCTAGTGCCTATCCACTGAGCCACCAGCCAGGGCTAGACCATCTTCTTTGATGTCCGCCTTGTTCATTCATTCTGGGAACCCTTAATAACCCTAATATTGGCTATGTATACTTGTTTTGTGTTTAAAACTCTGCAAAGACTCCCTATCTTGTTCCTCATATATATTTTAGGTAGCAATTATAGTTAAATTGACCTGTCCCTGTTGTTGTTCATTTACTTTCCTTATACTTTCCATTCTGATGCATTACAAGGCCATTATCCTAGAGATATTTTTCTACTTACATCCACTTGTTTCCAAAACACTGTGAAACCTATTTTTAGATTGGAGGGAACAATGATCTGAGGTGGAATGGGATAATATGTTATCTTTATCATTTTTAGATGAATCAATTGAGGCTAATTTATAGGTTATATCCTTTGACCGTGAAAATAAAGAGCAGAACCAGGTTTAACATTTTAAATGCTCTGAGTACAAACAAAATAAAGGATGAATGACATTGAAATTATTTTTCAAAGAGCACAGAACAAATTGTATTTAAAGTCTATTCAATTAAACCAATATTTTATGTTTATATAATGTGAAATTATTAATTCACTTATTCATTTAGTTATGTATGTACATTTGGTGACCTTTATTCAACAAGAATTTATTTATTATGTAATGTATACCAGGAACTCTGCTACACAGAGAGGTAAATGTTAAGATAAATAAGACAAGGTTTATGGGTTATGTAGCAATTAAGTTTAATGCTTAAAATGCTAACCCTGAGCTGGAAATTCTGTTCTTTGATATCCACAGACAAACTAGACATTGGTCTAAAGCTATATATTTTTTTACCTCAAAACAAGAAAGCAATATTCATTTTTCTGTTGTCTTTTTTGTATATATATTTTCATGACTAGTTGTTCTTGTGTATGATGACACAAAACATTAAATAGGTTACAAAACTAATATGAAAATAGAAGATGCAGGGATATAAAACTTTATAAGCTACAGGGTATGCTTTTTGAGTTTCCAAAAAGCAGTATATTATATAAATAGAGAAGGTCAATGATAGGCATATAGCTGCCCATAATTACAAAACACTGAGTAGCTCCTTGAAGCTCCAAATCTTTATAAAAATGGTTGTTCAAAATAATGTCACATGCCCTGGCTGGTGGCTGAGTGGGTAGATTCTGGCCTGCGAACCCTAAAGGTCGCTGGTTGGATTCCCAGCCAAGGGCATATAACCAGGTTGCAAGCCAGGTCTCCAGCCAGATCTGTAGCTGGAGGCAGCTGAAAGGCAACCATACATTGATGTTTCCCTCCCTTCCCATCTCTCTGGAAATAATAAATAAAATCCTTTTAAAAAATGATGCCTTATATGGTAAAGGAAATATTAAAATATTAAATTATGAGGTTTGTCCTGAAAGTATTGGCCATGCACAGTTTTAATTATATCGACATTGGCTCAATACTTTCTAGACAAGCTTCGTATATCCTATATACTTTAATTAAAATTAGTGCATACATAACAAGCATCCAAAACATCTTTCACATTTAAAATTTCTCCTTTTACTATAATATGTTAAATTTTGGCTACTTAAGGTGATAAGCTATTGAGAAAACTTACTCAGAATGATTTATGCACTGAGTGTTCTTCTTAGAAAAGATATGTCTGTAATTATTTTTGTTTTAAAGATCAAGCATGTTCAAGAACTTTTTTCTCAACAGACTAATTTATGAAATGCCTGTTTCATGCCTTTATATGAGAAACAGACCAATAAATTCACTAAGGGTCAAAGTCAAGCCTATGAGAACATTACATATATGTCAGAGATGTCTATGAAGCACCAAATAGGTAAACACAGTCACATTAATAAATTTTAAATAAAATGGAACAAAATAATACCTCAAATTCAGTCAAAATGGACAATGTTGTTCCTCCGCCTACTAAAACATTTGTTTCCTAAAATCAAAATAGATTCTGGTGCCTTAGTTCTTAAATATGTAAACAAGTGCCAAAAATGTTTTGTGATAGAAGAATGTAACAATGTTGGGGGAAATGGAAATAGGATTAATTTATGTGCAAGGGAGGGATCAAAATGCTTTATAAAATTGGCAGCACGCTGAATCTTGAAAAAGGAGATAGTATCACCAGGCACGAATAGCTACAAGAGGGAAAAGGCTTTACTGAAAAGCCTTTCATGAGTGCTTAATGAAGGTTTCAAAGAAACCTTTGAAAGAATTCAGTGAAGACTGCATATGCATTATTAGGAAATTGTGTCAGTAGAGTTGAGGACACAGAAAACACTCTGAAACATTAAGAAGTGATCAATCAATCCAGTATGACTGGAGCACAATTTGTACTATACGACATGGTGAAAGGTAAAGCTTGTGATGTAGACGGTAAAATGACAGATCATTCTTTCTAATTTTGAATTACCTCTAAAAGCAGTGGAATTAATTTGAAATGTGTAAGGAATAATAAATAAAATTAATTTGAAATACCATTTAAGCTATCAAATTGATAAAGATTTTTACAACTGTAAATATCTAACATTAACACACCTATTCAAAATTGTACTAGACAAAGTTAAATATGCAAGGAAGACTTTGTTCAAGATTCTTGCAATAAGGGAGAGAGAACAAAACTCAGTCTGAACTCAAGTTCCCTGAAACACTTTGTACTAGTGTTAGGGTGAGGATTAGGCCATGTGTTTACTGACTGACTGTATCCAAAGAAAAAGTATACTTTCTCACTTTCATGATAGAAGATACATTTATAACTTGGAGCAAGGCACACACTGAAATTAGGATTCATCCTCCCACAGCCTGGGTGATGAAGGAACTATCTTTTTAGAGGATTAAATATCAAAGACATGGTTCCCAGGTCCTCAGAGAAAGATACTTCTAGGTAATAAAACAAGGAAGAGGCATTTATAAGGTTTCATATACAAAGGGGCAGAGAAAAAATTTACTATCACAAAATTTTCTGATGTAAATGCTTTAAGAAATAAGAAAGGTCAGGGAATTATAGTCAAGAGGTAATTTTAGTCACATTGGAGGGAATGTCAAGGTCCTCTTGATCAATGGAAAAAAAAATAATTAAATGTTATACATGGAGGCAAACTTAAGTGGTGGAAACAGGGGAAATCATCAGAGAAATGAATATTGAAAACATCAAGAAGTTTGGTGCTTTATAAGGTCAAAGAACAAAAAATAGGGAGTGAAAGACAGAAAGGAGATGTTAGTAAATATTAATATATTCTCATACCTACTCCCCTCTGGTCACTATCAGCTTGTTCCTTGTTTCCATGCCTCTGGTTCTATTTTGCTCATTTGTTTGTTTTGTTCATTTGGTTCCTCTTATAGGTATATTATTTGTGTGTGTGTGCTAAATGTATTACATGTAATTAGCTATAATCCCCACAGTCTGGAAAATGCTACCAGATAATTTTTCTCTGATTTGAACACACTCTTGAAATGCTTCATTTAAATGTACTACTTGGAACCTGGTATAAGTGAAATGTTCTGTATCATCATGATTTTAGAGTACATTTTAGAGACTATGTTAACATGATTTTTTGTTTGTTTGTTTGTTTGTATTCTTATGGTTAGGGCTACTAACTCCTTCCAGGGACTTTTCTCTTCTAACTGGCTATTTTAATCTAAAACATAAAATAGGCTTGTTGAATTTTAAAGAGACCGGAAATGATACTTATTCAGCCATAAGAAAATATGAAATACTGCCATTTGTGACAACATGGATAGACCTTGAGAATATCATGTTAAGTGAAATAAGTCAAACAGGAAAAGCTAAGAACCATATGATTTCCCTCAGATGTGGAATATAAAACTAACACTCACAGACACAGACCAAAGTATGGTGGATACCAGAGGGAAGAAAATTGGGGGACAGTAAAAGGTAAAGGGATTCAAACATATGGTGATGAAAGATGATTTGACTTTGGGTGGTAGGCACATAATGCAATATATAGAACATGTATAATTAAGAAATTATAGAAATGTATAATTAAGACCTATATGACCCTAATAATTTAATTTAAAATTAGAAGAAAAAAGAAAAGGAAATCAGGAAAAAGTATTTGTTGTTGCTGGGAAGTTAAATGGGAGTGGGAGAGGCAGCAGTGTTACTTTTTACTGTATTTTTGTATTATTGGAATTATTACAATAAATCTATAGTTTCTTTTAAATTAAAAAAAAAAAAACTATTAAAATTATATGTAGATTAACTGCTTTGAGTACCTGAAGGACTTTCCACCTAAAAATAAATAAATTAGTGAGTTAATCTATAAGCTTTGTGGCTCCTTCCTCTGATTGTCAAAGTTCATCTTGGTGTCCTTTCCAGTTTATCAGTGCATGTAAAATATGTGAGGTCACCATGGTTTTACATTTCAGACACATAGGGCATTATTATATGTACACATTTTTAATTTCAGAAGAGAAGAATAGTGAAAAAATTCTGAGATCCAGTTGTTTAAAATATTTAGTAGTGAAGTAGTTAAAACATTGCAGTTAATTTCAGTGTTTTAGTGTTATTTGCACTTGAAAAATGCTTTCTCTTGTCATCACTAGAGAGTACTCTGCTCTGCTCATGTTATGCAGAACAAAATCTCAGAATAGGGAAAAACATCAATTATTAATTACACATAAATTATTCCTAATCTACATACAAGCCTAATCCCTGGTTCACAGAAATGTAAATTGTGTTTCAAAAACAATATGTTAACAAGATATTTATCTGGAAAAGACAGGAGACCAAGTTTAATAGAAAATATAGAGCAAATACTTCAAGCTCATTTCAAGGAATATTAGGATGAGAGGTTATCCAGAGCTGCAAAGAAATGAAAAGCAATACAAACAAAACACCCATGAGGTGAAATTGCTTTTTGATGCATAAAATATAAGTAGTGCTTTCATTTTAGGTATTCTTCAGGAAAGTTAAGAATTAATTGAATTTTTTAATTAATATATTGTAATTATAAATAGTGAAAACAATAAAGAAATAATAAAGAAAGTGATGATGGCTTTAAGAAGCATTTTTTTTTTTTTTAATCCTGATAGGAATACTGAAAACAGGACGCTAAGCAACCACAAAAGCAACTGTAGAATGTAATATAATAAGCAACTCTCCTCCAAAAAAAAACAGGTTTTTAGACGAAAGGTCATCAGGCCCAAATCATGCAACACATATGTCATCTCCTATTCAAGTTAATGTTAATGGGCTTTGTAGTAGAAGCGATTACATGCTTTTCAGGATTTAAGCATTCTTCCATATAGCTTCCACATACCCAGCACTCAAGTAACTGATTCAGAAAAGATTCTACCACTACACTTTCCTAGAATGATGAGTAATTTGAGTAATATTCTGATACAATAATATTTTGTTTCTGATATCGTTTCAAAACTATTTCAAATTTCAGATCCCAAAATTCCCACAGGTAGTTAAAATGTGTTACTGTTATTCTAGTAAAAGAAAGAAGGGCAACTTCTGTATTCTACCACTCGCTTAAAGAATGGCTTTATAGATATGTGTACAGAATAATGTGTTATTTTCTAAAGTATTTTCTCTAAAAGTTCACTCTTAAGAGATTCTTTCTGGAAGAAAACAAAAATACTCCGTGGTCAATACATTTGGCCAACTATGCATATGTACAGCTGAGAGATGCTCCATTTTCTTAATTCCTCTTACCCCTTCTTGTTCCTCCAAAGATGAGGATGTATTGTTTTGATTGGCCATATTATAGAGCACGTATATGAACATATTTTGTCACTGGGTAGGGATAATGATGCTTTAAAGCATGCAAGTAAGTTTTTCCTCTTTAATACCTGTTTTGCTCATTTTATTTTAATTAGAGAGAGGAGAAAGGAGAGAAGGTAAAGGAATGAGAATGAGAATGTTGTTCTGCTTACTTATGCACTCATTGGTTGAATCTTGTATGTGCCCTGATCAGGGATTGAACCCACAACTTTGGCCTACCAGGTCAACACTCTAACCAACTGAGCTACTTGGCCAGAGGCTTCTTTTCTTTTTTTTCTTTCTTTCATATATTCCCTTCATGGAATATGTTAGGAATTATGTTAGTGTTCACTGAGAGCAATCTATCACCTATTTCCTACTTTCATTAAAAAAGACAGTAAACTGAATTCCAGCCTGGCTTAGCTGTCCATATTTGTCTACTAATATATAGGATTGCATTGCTAAGTTTGGATAAGCAAAGATAAATCATTTATTTCTGTATATTTTACCAGTATACTTAAGAGACTTTAGGCACTTTCATACTAATATTAAGATAGTACTCTGGGTTCCTATTTATTACTGTTATTGCTTATTTTGTATACACTTTCACTTGGGGACCTCACAAAAAGAAAATGTGATTAGTACAAGGTAAGTTGGGACTCTGGCCATAAACCTTTCTAAAGCTATCAAAACCCAGCATTACTTCTAATGCCTATGTAAGTACTGTTTACTATTTAAAGATTCCCAAATTTTGTATATGTATTAAAATACCTGAGATGTGTTAAAGAAAATAAAGCTCTTTATTTATGTAAGTGGCATTCTGACAGTTATTTAAACATGAGTTTTTAAAAAATCATCTCTTACATTGTTATAGTGTCTCATAAAAGAGTATCATAGAGACCTTATTTGGGAACTTCTGCTCTGAAATGATGTTGACAATGTAAACTATTGACCCCAACTGCCTATAAAACTTCCTGATTCTTCACCTCACTCCACATGTGTTTTCTTAAATTGATGATATCATAAACAAAAATACTTATTATTGAATCAAAATATTTTTCAAACAGTTGATTTTATTAATTACATATTTAACTTTTAATCTGTGTGTGTGTGTGTGTGTGTGTGTGTGTGTGTATGATCTAGGAGTCTTCCTCAAGATTAATTAGATTTTAAGAAAATCAAAACATTTTAAGGCTTTAAAAATTACTTATATACCTATCATTTATTTCTTGCTAAATATTTCATCTTAAACCACAGTAAAAATGCTATAGAAAATGAATAACCCAAATAACTTGACATCAGTTCATGTATAGGATACTTACTCAAATTCCAAAGGAATTTATTTTATTTTTTACTGATTTAATAAAGTTTTATTTTTCAAAATGTACAGCTGATGGAAACTGTTGTTCATGCATCTTCAACAGTAGCTGTGGCATCTTCACCAGCAGCTGGGGCATCCCCACCCTTGGTGTTTCTGGTGTAAATTCCTTGAGCTCTGAACTTTGAAATTAGTTCAATAAGTCCTTGACTAAGGAGCACCTGAAGGGTTGCCCTGACCCAGGAACCATGCACTGATCTTCACTTGCTCATAGTTGCTCAGAAGACAATAGCTGGAGTTGGAAATTTGTAGTTAGAAACTTCCTTACAGAGTTTCTCATATGTTGCTTTGTCAAATAAGACTAGGTTATTGAGCTTGCCCTGAACTTTGCTTTTGGACTACTTGTTTTTGGCTGTGCACCCAGATTTGTTCACTGGGACTTTGTTTTTCTTGGTCAAATTTCTAGCGTCTTTCTTCTTATAATCCTTGGGAGGCATAGCAAAATTTGAAGAGCAGCTGGTATCACTGCTGCCTGAGAAAACATTGGACAAAAAGGCCAAAGGGAATTTATTTTGCAGAGCATTATGATGTTATAATACTGTTAATCTCCCCCATTACTCCTGAGTTTCTTTGAAAGTCAAAATAAGTTATCTTGCTTTAGAATTATCTGAAATTAGCCAAAGAAATAGTATGTAAATACCACAAATTTATTATTTCATGTAGAAAATCAAGTCCCCTATGCTGCCCCAAATCCAGATTTGGCATTTTTTGTCACTAACTTTCTCTAACAAACATGTCTATATCACAGACATGTTAAATCAATGAAATTCTAATATCATTTTAAGTGAATGAAAAATAACGTAGAGTTGAATATAGCCTATGCCTGGGGTATTTTTTTCTGAGAAGATTGTGGAAGTAATTTATTTAATAGTAAGTGTTAATTTATTTTTAAAATATCCAAATTGGTCTTTTAGTCACAGAGTAACCAATTAGATATTCTTTAATGTAAAGAAAAATGTGCTTGCATAATATTCACTAGCAAATTTGAATAATAATGTAGGGATAATTCATATCTATTAGGCAGTTGCATGCATAAAAACCAAGTTGATTCCTTCTATGGCCAGCAGCTTATGCCTTAATTTTATGACAAATAAAAAATGAATGAAAAGCTCCTTAATTCCAAGTTAATCTAGGAGGTCTGTCTAAAGTGAGTCCCTAGAGATGATGTACCTATTTGAAACACTCAAGAATTCAGAAGCTCAGGCAAAACATTTTTGTTTCTTTTTTTTTTTCTTTTTTTTTTTTTTATTGTTGTTGTATTACATCCATCCCCTTTTTGCTCCCTTCTGTCCCCCTCCACACCCACCGATTTCCCCCAAAGTCAATACCACCTGTTGTCCATGACCATGGTTCCTTTACACTAGGTTCTTGTCTAAATTGCTCCCCTTCCTTGCCCCCCCTCCACCAAACCCCCTTCCCTCTGACCACTGAAGGCTTAGTCAATGTATTCATATATTTGGTTCTGTTTTGCTTGTTGTTAGTTTTGTCATTATTGTCCTGTAATGGGTGAGATCCAAATTGTTGCAAAGGGTAGGAGTTCCTTCTTTCTTTCTTCTATATAGAATTCCATTGTGTAAATGTACCAAAGTTTTTTGATCCAATCATCCATTGATGGGCACTTAGGCTGCTTCCAGCACTTGGCTATTGTAAATAGTGCTGCTATGAACATAGGGACACATAGGTTCTTATGAATTGGTGTTTCAGGATTCTTTGGGTATAGTCCCAGTAGTGGAATCACTGGATCAAAAGGCGGTTCCATTTTTAGTTTTTTAAGGATACCCCATACTGTTTTCCACAGTGGCTGCACCAGCCTACATTCCCACCAACACTGTATGAGGGTTCCCTTTGCCCTGCATCCTCGCCAACACTTGTTGTCTGTTGATTTGTTGATGATTGCCATTCTGACAGGTGTGAGGTGGTATCTTATTCTGGTTTTAATTTGCATCTCTCTGATGACTAGTGATGTTGAGCATTCTTTCATATGCCTCAGGGTCCTTTGTATATCTTCCTCAGTGAGTTGTCTGTTCAGGTCCTTTGCTCATTTTTTAATTGGGCTGTCTGGCTCCCTGGTGTTGAGTCACATTAGTTCTTTATATATTTTGGAGATCAGACCCTTGTCTGAGGTATCATTGGCAATTATGTTTTCCGCTACAGTTGGTGCCCGTTGAATTTTGCTGATGTTTTCTTTAGCTGAACAGAAACTTTTCAATTTGATATAGTCCCATTTGTTGATTTGTTCTTTCATTTCCTTTGACCTTGGTGAAGTATCAACAAACATATTTCTGCATAGGATATCCAAAAGTTTACTGCCTATATTTTTCTCCAGGACCTTTAGGGTGGCACTGCTTATCTTTAAATCCTTTATTTATCTTGAGTTTATTCTGGTGTATGGTGTAAGTTGGTGGTCTAGTTTTATCTTTCTGCAGGTTGCTGTCCAGTTCTCCCAACACCATTTGTTGAAGAGACTCTTTTTACTCCATTTGATGTTTCTTCCAACTTTGTCAAATATTAGTTGACCATAGAGTCCTTGGTTAATTTCTGGGCTCTCTATTCTGTTCCATTGATCTATATGTCTATTCTTATGCCAGTACCAGGCTGTTTTGATTACAGTAGGACAGTAATATTGTTTGAAGTCCAGGATTGTGATTCCTCCTACCTTGTTCTTCTTTCTCAAGATTGCTGTGGCTATTCGTGGGCATTTTGGCTCCATATAAATTTTTGACATATTTTTTCTATTTCTGTGAAGTCTGTCATTGGAATTTTAATAGGGATTGCATTGAATCTGTAGATTGCTTTGGGTAGTATGGACATTTTAATGATGTTAATTCTTCCCATCCATGAACATGGTACATGCTTCCATTTATTTGTATCTTCCTTCATTTCTTTCTTCATTATTCTGTAGTTTTCTGAGTACAGGTCTTTTACCTCCTTAGTTAAGTTGATTGCTAGGTTCTTTATTTTTTGTTGTTGTTGTTGCTATGGTAAATGGGACTTATTTATTCGCTTCTATTGCTGTTGTTTCATTCTTGGTATACAAAAATGCTTTTGATTTCTAGATATTGACTTTATACCCAGCTATTTTGCTAAATTTGCTTATTAGGTTAAGTTTTTGGTGGAGCCTATCGGGTTTTGTATGTACACTATCATATCATCTGCAAATAATGACAGTTTGACTTCCTCCTTTCCAATTTGGATACCTTTGATTCCTTTTTCTTCTCTGATGGCTATAGCTAGAACTTCCAAGACAAGGTTGAATAGAAGTGGAGAAAGTGAACAGCCTTGTCTCATTCCTGATCTTAGGGAGATAGCTTTCAGTTTTTGTCCATTAAGTATGATGTTGGCTGAAGGTTTCTCATATATAGCCTTTATGATGTTGAGGTATGCTTCCTCAATTCCCATTTTGTTTTTTATCATAAATGGTTGCTGTATTTTATCAAATGCTTTTTCAGCATCTATTGATATGATCATATGGTTTTTATCTTTCAATTTGTTGATGTGGTGTATTACATTTATTGATTTACGAATGTTGTACCATCCTTGCATCCCTGGGATGAAGCTCACTTGATCATGGTGTATGATCTTTGTAATACGCTGCTGAATCAGATTGGCCAATATTTTGTTGAGAATTTTAGTATCTGTGTTCATCAGAGATATGGGCCTGTAGCTTTATTTCTTAGTTGTGTCTTGCCCTGGTTTTGGGATTAGAATAATATTGGCCTCATAGAAAGAGTTTTGGGAGTCTTCCCTCATCCTGAATTTTTTTCGTATAGGTTCAGAAGTTAGTTCTTCTTTAAATGTTTGGTAAAATTCACCTGTGTATCTATCCAGTGTGGGGCTTTTGTGCTTTGGGAGATTTTGGATTACTTCTTAATTTCACAAGTTGTTATTAGCCTATTCAGGCTTTCTGCCTCTTCTGGGCCAGTTTTGGTAGATTATACCTTTCCAGAAATGTGTCCACTTCATCCAGGTTGTCATATTTTTGTCATATAGTTGTTTGTAGTAATTTCTTACAATCTTTTTTGTTTCTGAGGTATCAGTTGTGATTTCTCCTATGTCAGTTCTGATTCTACTTATTGGGGTCCTCTGTCTCTTTTTCTTAATGAGTCTGCTTAAAAGCTTGTCAATGTTGTTTATTTTTTCACAGAACCAGCTCCTGGACCTGTTGGTTCTTTGAATTATAATTTGAATCTCTGAGTTATTTAGTTCTGCTCTGATCTTGATGATTTCCTTCTTTCTACTTGCTCTGGGCTTTATTTGTGTTTGTTTCTCTAGTTCTTGCAGCTTTATGGTTAGGTTGTTTTTATAAACTTCTTGTGACCTTTTTAGGAAGACCTGTATTGCTATAAATTTCCCTCTGAGTACTACCTTTGCTGCACACCATAGGTTTTGGGCTGTTGTGTGTTCATTGTCATTTGCTTCCAGGAACTTTTTGATTTCATCTTTGATTTCATTGTTAACCCTTTCATTGCTTAAAAGCATGTTATTCAGTCTCCATGAGTTAGAGCATTTTTGTTTTTTTCCCTTGAGATTGGTTTCAAGTCTCAAGCCATTGTGATCTGAGAAGATACTTTGTATGATTTCAATTTTCCTGTATTTGTGGAGTCTTGTCTTGTGACATACCATGTGGTCTATCTTAGAGAATGATCCATGTGCATTTGAAAAGAATGTGTATTTTGCTTCTTTGGGGTAAAAGACTCTGTATACATCAGTTAGGTCCATTTCCTCTAGCGTGTTGTTCAATGACACAACATCTTTGGGGATTTTTTGTTTGGAAGATCTGTCCATTGTTGATAGTGGCATATTAAAATCCCCTACTATTAGTGTGTTGGTGTCTATATCTTTCTTAAAGTCTTCCAAGATTTTCCTTATATATTTCGGAGCTCCTATGTTGGTACATATATGTTTATCAGAGTCATTGCTTCTTAATGGATTGTTCCCTTAAGTATCATGAAATGTCTATCTTTGTCCCTTTTTATGACCTTCATTGTAAAATCTATTTTGTCTGAAATATGTATTGCTACTCCAGCTTTTTTTTCATGTCCATTTGCTTGATATATAGTTTTCCATCCCTTCACTCTCAATCTGTGTCGATCTTTTGTTTTGAGGTGGGTCTCTTGAAGACAGCATACATGTGGGTCATGTTGTCTTATCCATTCCACTACCCTATGTCTTTTGATTGGTGCATTTAATCCATTTACATTTAAGGTGACTATTGATTGATACTTATTCATTGCCATTTTCTCCCTTTGTGTCTGTATTGCTCTTTGGCTTTTTCTGTTTCTTAATTTTATTTATTTATTTATTTATAAAGCAGACCCTTTAGCATTTCTTGTGATGCTGGTTTGGTAGAGATACATTCTTTCAGTCTTTTTTTGTCTGGGAAACTCCTTATTTCTCCTGTCTGGAATGAGAGCTTTGCTGGGTAGAGTATTCTTGGTTGCAGGCCTTTGTTTACCATTACTTGTAATACTTTTTGCCATTCCCTTCTGGGTTGAATTGTTTCTGTTGAATAATCATTTGATAGCCTTATCAGAGCTTCCTTATATGTTATTTTTCATTTCTCTCTTGATGCTTTTACGATTCTCTCTTTGTCTTTGAGATTAGCCATTTTAATAATAATGTGCCTTGGTGTTGGTCTGTTTGGATTTATCTTCATTGGGACCCTCTGTGCTTCATTAACTTGATTATGTTTTCACTCATCATGTTAGGGAAATTTTCTATCATGACTTTTTTGAACAGGTTTTCCATTCCTTGTTTTGCTTCTCCTTCTGGTATACTTATGATACGGATGTTGTTATGTTTCATGTTGTCCTGCAGCTCTCTTAAACCCTCTTCAATCTTGTTCAGCCTTTTTTTATTCTCTTGTACTGTCTTGGAGTATTTGTCTACATTATCCTCCAACTTGCTGATCTGGTCCTCTGTCTCCTCTAGCCTACTGTTGATTCCTTCTACTGTACTCTTCAATTCAGAAATTGTATTCTTCATTTCCTCCTGGCACTTATTGATAGTTTCTATATCCTTTTTGATGCTTGTAGCTCTCAGTAAGTTCCTTGTAACTTCCCTGGAGTTGTTTATAGTTTTCTTTGAGCTGGCTAAGCTCATTGAGCTTCTCTATGATCATTCTTTTGAATTCCTTATCTGATATTTTGTGTGCCTCTGTTTCATTTGGTGGTCTTTCTGGGGATTCTTCCTTTCCTTTTGGTGATGGACTGATACTTTTTTCCCCCATTTTGGGATATCATTCTTGCTTGCTTTTTATTTTTTTTGTTTTTTCCTTGGATTAATCTGTTTTGCTTTCTTGCCTTAGTTGAGCACCCTTCTGTGTTAGGAGATTTGTGGAGTTCAATGTTGCTGTCTCCCAGATTTTCTCCACTTGTTGTTCTTGGCCTTTAGTTGGGCTGTCTGGTTCTATTCTAGACCTGTGGGCTTTTGGCAGGAAAAAGAAAGAAAAGAAAAACAGAGATAATAAAAATAAGAAGAAAGGCTTTAGATGGCTGTTCAACCTTAATAATCCCTGATTGGTCCAGATGGAGCCAGGTCCTGAGAGCTTTTAACAAAAAAAGAAAAAAAGGAAAAAAAAAATGTATGTGTGTGTATATATATATATATATATATATATGTGTGATAAGCAAAAAGGGTTTAGGTGGCTGTTCACCCTTAATGATCCCTGATTGGTCCAGGTGGAACCAGGACCTGTGGGCTTGTAGCAGAGAGAAAAAAAAAATTTTTAATTAAGAAAAAAAGGAAAAAATAACTAGAAAAAGAAAAAACAATATTGGTAAATAAAGGGTTTAGGTGGCTGTTCACCCTTGATGATCTCTGATTGGTCCAGGTGGAGCCAGGACCTGTGGGCTTTAACAGGAAGAAAAGAGAAAAAAGGAAGAAAGAAAGAAAGAAAGAAAGAAAGAAAGAAAGAAAGAAAGAAAGAAAGAAAGAAAGAAGAAAGAAAGAAAGAAAGAAAGAAAGAAAGAAAGAAAGAAAGAAAGAAAGAAAGAAAGAAAGAAAGAAAGAAAGAAAGAAAGAAAGAAAGAAAGAAAGAAAGAAAGAAAGAAAGAAGGAAAAAAAGAAAAAGGAGGAAAGAAAAGAAGAAAGAAAGAGTTTCGGTGGATGGGGAGGAGAGGAATGCTTAGATTGAGGACAGGGAATGCATTGTAGCCAGAGAGTGAGTAGACTTTAAATCAAGAGTAGGGGGAGGGTCTTGGGTATTTAGTTGGATTGAGATGGGGGGGATTAAAAATATGTGAGAAGTAACTTTTGAAAAGGATATGTTGGGGATTAATAGTTGATGTAGCTCTCAGTATAATTTAGGAGTTTGAGATTAGCAGCAATCCATTTCCTGAGTCTGCCTCTTTTTCTTGGTCAGGTCTGTGCAGTCTACAGTCTAGCTGATCTTGGCATGGCAGGGCCTCTGATTGTCCCAGTCAGGGCTGATTCTGAATGTCAGCCCCCAGGTAGGCTGGGCCTTCAGTAGGCTACCTGGGTTTTAGGGCTGCCGGTGTTCTGGGGCCCGCAGGGTGCCCCTTCCAACTCCTGGCGGAGGTTCCCGCCTGTGATGGGTACCTGGTACCCCTGTAGGGCAGCCTGCAACCTCACTGGTTCCTGTGATGACTGGCCCTGCCCCCACAGCTCCCAGAGGAGGCAGCCCCTGTCTGCCAACAGTGCTCGGGGTCTGCCAACATTGCTCAGCTCCCCCAGGGTTAGAGCCAATCCTCCAAGCAGACCAGCTCTCCGAGGAATTCCTTTAAGCCACCTCTGTGATGCGCCCCTCCCAGCGTGGCTGCCCATAATGGGTGGGTCATTTCCCCCAGCTACAAGTTCCCAGCTCATAGTTTGGAGTTTCTGAGGGAGCCTGGGGGCCTGTGTGGGTGCGCAGGGCTGGGCCTCCCCCTTCGCAGGGGCTTCAAGCTGCTGTTTCCCCTGTGACCCTGCAGCACCATTTTTGGCCCTCTTGCCACCCCAGCTGGTGCACTTCCCTGCTCCTCCTCTCCTGCTCCCCACAGGACTCATCTCCTGTGCCTCTGGCCCAGTGAGAAGCTTCCTCTCCCTGTTGATGGAGTGAGTCTCTCACATAGTCCCTCCCCTGCAGGAGTCCAATTCCTCATTCCCTCAGGCATTTGCCCTTGCTGCCCACACTTCACTGTTCAGATTTCTAGTCACCAGGGAGCCTGGAGCCGACTTCAGTTAAAGACACCCCTCTGGATAGAGCGGCCACTGCCCAGTGCCAACCTCGGCCCACCAGCCAGTTTGGAACTGTCTCACCTGCTCTCCTGTAGGTCTCTGCTGCCTCTGGGCTGTGCTCCCCTGAGTCCAGAGGCTGACTGCTCCAATTCTTAGGGATCTGAAGATGTCTCGAGCTCCCTATCCTATCCTCTAGCTGCTCTGGTACTTGAGAACAACATAAGCACTGCTCTCTACTCTGTTACCATTTTTTATCTCCATTTTTGTTTCTTATTTGCATTCAAATTGTCCCAACCCTAAAATGAAAAAAAAAAAAAAAAAAAACCTTTCTAAAACTTTGTGGTTATGAGCTGTTTGAAAGAATAGAGTTTCTTCTCTCAGAAACCAGAATCTGAGTGGGCTCCTTTGAGTTGTATCAAGAAGCACTATATTTAGGTACTTTCAGCAAAGACCAGGAAATCTGGGAACAGAATTCATGATAGAGACTCCAGACTTTACTTAAATCAGACTTATTAATGAGGCTGTGGGCTTGTTAATAGATGTTTATTATTGTATTCCAAATTAGATTTAAAGATATATTCTTTTTTCCCTCTTGGTGAAAGATTACTTCTTTAGTTTTCTTTATTTTCCATTTTATTTATTTATTTATTTATTTATTGTTGTTATATTACATTTATCCCGTTTTTCTCCCACTGCTCTCCCTGCTCCACCCTCCCTTTTCCCCCTCCCACATGTCAATCCACATGTTGTCCATGTCCATGGGTCATCCATATTAGTTCCTTGACTAAACTATTCCCCTTCTTTGCCTCTTTCTCCCCCACCCTCCTACCACCTGCCCACTGAAGGCCTATTCACTGTATTCATATATCTGGTTCTGATTTGCTTGTTGTTTGTTTTGTTCATTATTGTTCTGTAATGGGTGAAATCATATGGTATTTGTCTTTCACTGACTAAGCATAATACTCTCCAGTTCCATCCTCGTTGTCACAAAAGGTAGGAGTTCCTTCTTTCTTTCTGCAGTGTAGTATTCCATTGTGTAAATGTACCAAAGTTTTTTGATCCAATCAGCCACTGATGGACACTTAGGCTGTTTCTAGCACTTGACTATTGTAAATAGCACTGCTATGAACATATGGGTGCATAGGTTCTTCTGAATTGGTGTTTCAGGGTTCTTCAGGTACAACCCTAGCAGTAGACTCACTGGGTCAAAAGGCAGTTGCATTTTTAGTTTTCTGAGGAAATTCCATAGAGACTGGTGCAGCCAGTGTTTTCCAAAGTGGCTAAGTGCCAAAGTAGATGTAGTCGGATCCTTTGCCCATATTTTAATTGGGCTGTCTGTCTCTCTGATGTTGAGTCCTATAAGTTTTTTTTTTTCCATTTTTTAAATTTAATTTTATTGTTGTATTATATCCTTCCCTTTTTTGCTCCCCTCTGTCACCTTCCCCACCCACCCACTCCCCAACAAAGTCAATCCCATTTGTTGTCCATGTCCATGGTTCTTCCATACTAGGTTCTTGTCTAAACTGCTCTCCTTCTTCCTCCCCCCTCCCCCCTCCACCACCCCCCTTCCCCCTGACCACTGAAGGCCTATTCACTGTATTCATATATCTGGTTCTGTTTTGCTTATTATTTGTTTTGTTCATTATTGTCCTGTAATGGATGAGATCATATGGTATTTGTCCTTCACTGACTGACTTATTTCACTAAGCATAATACTTTCTAGTTCCATCTGTGTTGTTGCAAAGGTTAGGAGTTCCTTCTTTCTTTCTGCTGTGTAGTATTCCATTGTGTAAATGTACCAAAGTTTTTTATCCCAAAAAAGTGCAGTGATGGGCACTTAGGCTGTTACAGCTCTTGGCTATTATAAATAGTACTATTATGAGCATAGGGGTACATATGTTCTTATGAATTGGTGTTTCAGGATTTTTTGGGTATAGTCCTAGTAATGGAATTCCTGGATCAAAAGGCAGTTCCATTTTTAATTTTTTAAGGAAACTCCATATTGTTTTCTATAGTGGCTGCACCAGCCTGCATTCCCACCAATAGTGCACCAATGTTCCCTTTACCCCACATCTTTGCCAAAACTTTTTGTTTTTTGATTTGTTGATGATTGCCATTCTGACAGGTGTGAGGTGGTATCCTGTTGTGGTTTTAATTTGCATCTCTCTGATGACTAGAGATGTTGAGCATTCTTTCATATGCCTCTGGGCCTTTCGTATGTCTTCCTCAATGAGTTGTCTTTTCAGGTCTTTTGCCCATTTTTTTTTTTTTTTTTTTTTAAGATTTTATTATTTTTCAGAGAGAGGGGAAGGGAGAGAGGCAGAGAGGGAGAGAAACATCAATGTACGGTTGCCTTTCACCTGCCTCCAGCTATGGATCTGGCTGGAGACCTGGCTTGCAACCTGGTTATGTTGCCCTGGCTGGGAATCAAACCAGTGAGCTTTGGGTTCACAGGCTGGCGCCTTATCCACTATGCCACCAGCCAGGGCCTTTTTTGCCCATTTTTTAATTGGACTGTCTGTCTCCCTGGTGTTGAGTTGTATTAGTTCTTTATATATTTTGGATATCAAACCCTAGTCTGAGGTATCATTGGCAATTATGTTTCCCCATACAGTTGGTTCCCTTTGAATTTTGCTGGAGTTTCCTTTAGCTGAGCAGAAACTTTTCAGTTTGATGTAGTCCCACTTGTTTATTTGTTCCTTTATTTTCTTTGCCCTTGGAGAAATTTCAGTGAAAATATTGGCGCATGGAATATCTGAAATTTGACTGTCTATGTTTTCCTGTAGGACTCGTATGATGGCATGGCTTATGTTTAAGTCCTATATCCATCTTGAGTTTTTTCCGGTGTATGGTGTAAGTTGGTGTTCTAGATTAAATTTTTTTTTTTTTTTTGCATGTCCCTGTCCAGTTCTCCCAACACCACTTGTTGAAGAGGCATTTGCACTCCATTTTATGTTCCTTCCCCCTTTGTGGAACACTAATTGACCATAGAGTCCTGGGTTTATTTCGGACCTATCCATTCTGTTCCATTGATCTATTCTCATGCCAATGTCAGACTGTTTTGAATACAGTGGGCTTGTAGTATAGTTTAATATGCATTATTGTGATTCCTCCTACTTTGTTCATCTTTCTCAAGGCTGAGGTGGCCATTTTTGGTCATTTTTGGCTCCATAAATTTTTGAAGTATTTTTTTCTAGATCTGTGAAATGTGTCATTGATATTTTAATAGGAATTGCATCAAATCTGTAGATGGTTTTGGGTGTATGGACATTTTAATGATGTTAATTCTTCCCATCCATGAACATGGCATATGTTTCCATTGATTTGTAGTTTCCTTAATTTCTTTCTTTAGTGCTCTGTAGTTTTCTAAGTCTTTTACCTCCTTGGTTGTTTGTTCCTAAGTACTTTACTTTTCTTATTGCCATGGTAAATGAGATTTGTTTTCTGGCTTCTATCTCTATCATTGTTGGTATACAAAAATGCCTTTGATTTCTGAATATTGACTTTATATCCAGCTCTTTTGCTAAATTTGCTTATTAGGTAGAGTAGATTTTTGGTGGAGACTATCAGGTTTTGTATGTACACTTGTACAGAATGGCCTGGCTTGGTTTCAGGGCTGTAACTGCCCCACAGGCTGAGCCTGAAGTAGTGGCCCTGTAAGACCTGACCTAATGCTGGGAGACATGCAAGAACCGAGAACTCACCTAGAGGTTCCCATGGGAAAAATCATATCTTAGGAGGGTGGCTTGTCCCGTTGAAGCCTGACCAATAATAATAATGTATACTAGATATTCACGATCAAAGCACAGGACAAAATCATCTCCTTAAGGCCATCTGGCATCTTTGTGTCCACAGAAATTGACCCCCAGGAAAGCAGGTTTTTCCTTTCATTGTTATTACTAGAAATGTATCTGTTATATAATCAGCACAATATGATGTTGACTGATAATATTTATATGCACTCTACTTACCCCTATACATTGTGTAATCAATAAAAACTTTGGAGGAATGAACCTCAGAGCTCTTCTCCATTAGAGGGATTAGCCAGTCTTTGTCTCCAAACATACTCTGTGTTGGACAATTTTTCTCTTATCCATGGTTCTTAGGGGACCTTGCTGGTCAAATTACCCCTTATATATTATCATGTCATCTGCAAATAATGACAGTTTTACTTCTTCCTTTCCAATTTGAATGCCTTTGATTCCTTCTTCTTGTCTGATTGTTATGGCTAGAACTTCCAAATTGATGTTGAACAGAAGTGGAGAGAATGGACAGCCTTGTTTTGACCCTGATCTTAGAGGGAAATCATTTAGTTTTTGCCCGTTGAGTATGATGTTGGCTACATATATGGCCTTTATTATGTTGAGGTATGCTTTCTCTATTCCCATTTTACTGAGCGTTTTTATTATAAATGGTTGTTGCACTTTATCAAATGCTTTTTCAATATCTACTGATATAATCATATGGTTTTTGTCTTTCATTTTGTTTATGTGGTCCATTATGTTTATTGATTTGCAAATGTTGCACTATCCTTGCATTTCTAGGGTCAATCCCACTTTATTACAATATATGATTAAAATAATGTATTGCTAAATCCAGTTTGCCAATATTTTGTGGAGAATTTTAGCATCTATGTTCATCAGAGATGTTGGCCTGTAGTTTCTCTCACTCTCTCTCTCTCTCTCTCTCTCTCTCCTCTCTTTTAAGATTTTTCCATTATTTTTACAGACAGGAAAAGCGGGTAAGGAAGAAAGGGAGAGGAACATTAATGCATGGTTGCCATTCTCCTGCCTGTAGCTGTGGATCAGGCTAGAAACCTGGCTTGAAACCTGGGTATGTGCCCTGACTGTGAATCAAACCATTGACACTTGGGTTCACAGGCTGGTGCTCAATCCAATGAGCCTCACCAGCCAGGGAGTTTTCTTGCTTAGTTGTGTCTTGACCTGGTTTTGGAATTAGAATATTGGTCTCATAGAAAGAGTTTGGAAGTCTTCCCTCTTCTTGGATTTTTTGGAATTGATTAAGAGGGGCAGGAGTTAGTGCTTCCCTAAATATTTGGTAAATTTGCCTGTGTAGCTATCTGCTCCAAAGCTCTTGTTCACTGGGAGATTTTTTGTTTGTTTTGTTTTTATTACTGCTTCTATTTCACTAGTTGTTATCAGTCTATTCAGGCTTTCTGCCTCTTCTTGGTTCAGTTTTTGTAGTTTATATGTTTCCAGAAATTTGTCCATGTCACCCAGGTTGTCAGATTTCTTGTTATATAGTTGTTTGTAGTAATTTCTTACTATCCTTTGTATTTCCATGGTATTGGTTGTGATTTCTTCTCTATTGTTTCTGATTTTGTTTATTTGGGTCCTCTCTTTTTTTGTTTGATGAGAATGGTTAAAGGTTTGTCAATTTTGTTCATCTTTTCAAAGAACCAGCTCCAGGATTTATTGATTCTTTGAATTTTAGTTTTTATCTCTTTGCCATTTAATTCTGCTCTGTTCTTGATTATTTCCTTCCTTCTATTTGCTCTGGGCTTTGTTTTTTATTGTTCCTATAGTTCTTGTAGCTTTATGGTTAAGTCATTTGTATAAGCTTTTTCTAACCTTTCTAAAAAGTAGACATGTATTGTTATGACCTTCCCACTGAGGAATGCCTTTGCTGTGTCCCATAGGTTTTGGGGTGTTGTGTATTCATTTTCATTTGTTTCCAGAAATTTTTTTATTTCTTCTTTGATCTCATTTTTAACCCATTCATTACCCATTAATAGCACATTATTGTCTTCATAAATTAGAATGATTTTGGTATTTTTCCTCGAGGTTGAGTTCTAGTTTCAAGCCATTGTGATCTGAGAAGATGCTTGGTATGATTTCAGTTTTCTTATATTTGTGGGTGCTTGTCTTGTGTCCTACCATATGGTCTGTCTTTGAGAATGTTCCATGTGCATTTGAAAAGAATGTGTATTTTGCTTCCTTGGGTTCTGTAGTACATTTCATCTAGAGTTTTGTTCAATGCCACAATATTCTTAGGTTTTTTTGGAAGGTGTTTTTGTTGTTGTTGGGTTTTTTGTTTGTTTGTTTGTTTGTTTGTTTTGCTTGGAAGATTTGTCCATTGTTGATAACAGGATATTAAAATCCCCTACTATTAGTGTGTTGCTGTCAATATCCTTCTTGAAGTCCTCCAAGGTTTTCCTTCCATATTTGGGTGAATATATGTTTCTTAGGATTATATATTCTTGATGGACTTTTCCTTTAAGTATTATGAAATGTCCTTTATGTCTCTTTTTGTGGCCTTCATTGTAAAATCTATTTTGTCTGAAATAAGTATTGCTGCCCCAGCCTTTTTCTCCTGTCCATTTGCTTGAAATATACTTTTTCCATCCCTTCACTTTTAGTCTATGTCAATCTTTTGTTCTGAGGTGGGTCTCTTGTAGACAGCATATATGTAGGTCATGTTTTCTTATCCATTCAGCTACCATATGTGTTTTGGTTGGTGCACTTAATCCATTTACATTTAAGGTTATCATTGCCATTTTCCCCCTTTTACCTGTGTTCCTCTTTGTGTCTCTCTGTTTCTTCATCTTTTTAAAACAGACCCTTTAGCATCTCTTGAAATGCTGATTTGGTGGAGATATATTCTTTTAGCCTTCTTTTGTCTGGAAAATTTCTTGTTTCACCTTACAGTTTGCATGAGATTCTTGTTGGGTAGAGTATTCTTGGTTGCAGGCCTTTGTTTTTCATTACTTTGAACATTTTTTGCCATTCCCTTCTGGCTTATAGTATTTCTTTTGAATAATCATTTGATAACCTCATCAGAGCCCTCTTCTATGTTATTAGCTGTTTCTCTTTTAATGCTTTTAGGATTTTCCCCTTGTCTTTGAAATTTGCCATTTTAATTATGTGTCTTGGAGTCGGTCTGTTTGGGTCCATCTTCACTGGGACCTTTGTGCTTCTTGAACTTGAGTGATGTTTTCTCTCCTCAAGTTAGGGAAATTTTCTTTCATTATTTTTTCAAACAAGTTTTCTATCCCTTGTTTCTCTTCTCTTTCTTGTATCCCTCTGATATGGATATTATTGCATTTCATGTTGTCCTGTAGCTCTCTTAAAACCTCTTCATTCTTTTTCAGTCTTTTTTCATTTTGTTGCACTGTCTTGGAATATTTTTTTATGTTGTTCTCCAGCTTGCTGATCCCATTCTCTGCTTTCTCTAGCCTGCTTTTGATTCCTTCTATTGTATTCTTCAATTTGAAAATTGTATGCTTTATTTCCTCCTGTCTCTATTGATAATTTCTATGTCCTTTATAATGATGTAGTTCTCAGTAAGTTCCCTGTAGCTTCCCTGGACTTGTTTGTAGATTTTTTTTTTTTTTTTTTTAGGTTGCTGAGCTCATTGAGCTTCTCTATCATCATTATTTTGAATTTCATTTCTGGTAGTTTGCTTGCCTCTACTTTTTTCTTTTTAAAAAATATTTTATTTATTATTTCCAGAGGGAGGGGAAGGGAGAGAGGCAGAGAGGGAGAGAGACATCAATGCCTTTCACCAGACTCCAGCCACAGACCTGGCTGGAGACTTGGCTTGCAACCTGGTTATGTACCCTGGCTGGGGAATTGAACCAGCGACCTTTGGTTCACAGGCTGGCACCTTATCCACTGTGCCACCAGCCAGGGACTGCCTCTATTTTATTTAGTTTTCTTTCTGGGGATTCCTCCTTTCCTTTTGGTGTTGAACTGTTTCTTTTTTCCCTCATTTTTAGGTATCTCTTCTTGTTTGCTTTTGTTTTTTAGATTGGGCTTTTTTTGAGTTTCCTATATTTGTGGTGTGACCTTCTGTTATATAGAGGTGCACTTTCTTTATTTTCTGGATCCACCTCTGGTGGTGTCAGATCATTCAATAGTCTGGGCCTAGTCAGTCTGTTGGATTCAACCAGAGACCTACTGTCTTTGTTCTGTTTAGTTTTTAATCCAATTAATCTGTATTCAGTTCTCGGATGTAGGTACTGTGGGGCAGGACTAATTAGTTCAGTTGTAAACCTGTAAATATGTGATCAGTGGTCATCTGAGGCACCACTGGGCAGAGCCAATTAATTCAATTGTAATCCAGCCAATCTGTAATCAACTGTCAGGCTCTGGTGTTGCAGGCAAGACAGACTGATTCAGTTTTAAATCAATGAATCTGATCAGCCACCAGACTCAGATGCCACTGGGTGGGACAAATTGATTCAGTTGTAAATCAATGACTCTGTGAATAGCTGCCAGGCTCAGATACTGCTGGGAAGGACAGATTGATTCCATTGTAATCCAATGAATCTGAGGTCAGCCACCAGGTTCAGGTACCTCTGGGAGGGACAGATTCAGTTTTAAATCAATGAATCTATAATCAGCCGCCAGGCTCAGATACTACTGGGCAGGACAGATTGGTTCAGATATAAATCAATGAATCTGTGATCAACCATCAGGCTCTGGCACCGTTGGGTGGGGCAGATTGATTCTATTGGGAGGGACTATGAGATGCCCTCAAGCGGACCCCAGTTGGTGTAGGGTTTTCCGCCTGCAGTCTGAGGGATGAGTCAGCATTGGGACCCTGTTGAACACTACCACATCTCTCCCCTCAAAGCCACCAATCTAAAATCTTCCCAAGTGCCTCTAGACCTATTTGCCCTCCCTCTGCTGGAGCCCAGGGTGAGTGGGTACCAATGTATTTTCATGCGTGGTCACTTTAGTAATTCTCTGTCTCTAGTGCTCTCAGGCTAGCAACCCCACAGCTTTTTGCTTTTCACAGCTGGACACTATTTTATTCTCAGCTGTGTTGCTGTAGGCTGGGAAGCCCAGCTGGGAGTTTAGAACCCACCCTTCTCAGGTGGAGTCCCCTGCTTCATCCCTTTGGTTACCACACATCGGAGCCCAGTCAGCCCTATTGCATCTCTGCAATTCCTACTAATCAAGTGTGATAAATCGGCATCTTATGTTATGTCCATGGTTATAAGGCATATCTCCAGTTGGTGTTCTGTTGGTTATTCCAACAGAATAAAAAATTAAATTAAAAATAATTTAGTTTTCCTAATTAAATTATAATTCCAGATTGGTCCAGGGAGGAGAATGGTGTAGCTCCACTTACTCCTCCACCATCTTGGAATCTCCCATGTGCTAATCATTTTATTTTGTTAACTTTTATTTTATTTTTAAATTACTTTTTAGTCCCTTATACCCTCCTCCCCCAAGAAATCACCTTGCTGTCCCTGTCCATGAGTCCTGTTTTTTCATTTTGCTCAATTCTTCCATCCCTTAATCTTCCCCTACTACTACCTATTCCCCAAATATCCTTTCAAAGACAAATAGTTCCTTGTGCTGAACTTCCAAAAATGCAATCTGTCTCTAAGAGTGAACATTAAATTGTTGCAAAACTGAATGGCTAGAATAAATCAAAATTAATCGATGAATCAATTTCTCATATTATAAATAAGCTTGAGCAAATACTTCATGTAAGAATAGGAAATAGACCTAAGTCTAGGTTTTCTCTGTCCTCACATCATATACTCACCTTTAATCTCCTGGGTATAAGAGGTACACTGACTATCTATCTCTTAGGTAGAAAGCTACATATTTTAAGTTCATTGGGGAAAAAAAGCTTTTATCATTTTTCATGGTAGTTTTTCAGAAAATGAAAATCCTCTATGTTATCATCCTCTGGCCCCTGTGAGCTACCTGATAAAACATCATTGCAATAAGGCCTTCATTCCAGAGGGTCTGGTTCCTGCCCTGTCCTGTCCTGAGCATGAGCATTACCCACTCCTGCCTTTATTCCTTTGCTCTAAGCCACTTTTCTCAAGCATCCCATTAAACATTCCCAGTCTTTCCTATTCCTATTTTTTTCCAAGACCTATCATGCTGATTCTTGGTATATAGCCCTTGGTACATACTTAGTTGGATCCCAAAGTAACTTTTCATGTATGTCTTAAAGATTTCCAACTATGACAATCTGTTTAGAATCCACCCTTCTAAAATATCCAGTGCCAAGCTTTGCATGTAATATACGCCAAACAAGTTTTATCTACTATGAATGTGTTTTGTTGATTTTAGGATTCATTTAGATTATAAAATGTTCTTTAAAATCCACTTTTGATAAAAATTTTTACCATACTAGAATCCCCATATTAAACTTTTATACTCTTGTTTTCACCAACAATATTTGGATTTTCCTAGGCACATAATCAAGTTTCTAAACCTGTAAATGCATACCTAAACCAAATGGCACCCAGGTGTCACTAAACAGTCCAGCCAAATCCCTTCCCCCCCTGCTCTGTCCAATTCTCCCAACTCAACCTCCAGGATAGAGATGGATGCAGAAATGGAAGGAATGCAATATCGCACATGATTGACTGTGTGGGGAAAGGAGAAGCCTATATAGAAAAGCCCAAGATGAGAACTCATTTTGTATCATTTCCTGTCGCTGTTCAGTTGAATGCTCCTGTGATTCATTTTGAACACTGAAATCTCGGTATCTGTAACATGCTCTGAACCAGATATAAATTGATTGCTGAGCTCTACTCCCATTTTTTATTCAATCAAATTTTTTGACTAACATGTAGCAACATATTTAATATAGCTTTTATTTCTGCTCAGGGAAGAAAAAAAAGATAGTTTTACAGTAAGAAGATTACATGCATTTAGGATAGCATTGTGTGGTTTCTGTACAATAATCACCTTTCCTTATGAACAGAGAGAGCATGCCTTTCTGGAAATGTAAGATAACTAGATACATTTTTGGAATTATCCCAGCATGTTTTTAAAGGACATATAGGTACTAAAAGATATAATACAGTTTAGATGTGCAAATTTTGGCCACATCAGGTGATGAGCTTTGAAACAGAATGGAGCTGACCATGATTTCAGCAACTGTGCCTTCACACACACACACACACACACATACATGGGTAAAAATAGGTTTATAGTTGTTCATATGGAAAAAAGATATGCAGGTTATGATTATTACAATAGTTTTATTAAGTTAAAGGATCTCACGATGGTGTAGTACATTTAAGTACAATCTCATAAGTGCTTAAATTGTCAGACTTCATTATCTATGTTTGATTGACATCTACTTGCTATACTCTAGCACACTTTAGTACCCACTTTTGCCCACCTCTGTATATATATTTGGGAGGAGTTCTTTCTTAAAAAGTAGACTAGGGCAGTCAATAGCAAAAACACAGGGGATTTTTACTGTAGCCCAGAAATGATAAGACAACATATGAACTCCTGTTTCCTAACCAAAGGACCAAATATTTAGTGACTTTGGCTAACTGTCTCATATGAAGTAAATTAGTTGCTTCCTCCTCATGTTTCAAACACAGAAGTCTTAATAAATAGTTGAGGATTCAAAAATCATTTTGATAAAATCAGGCTTCTTTGACATTTTTACTTTCCAGAACTTTAAAAGACAGCTTGCAATCTTGCCTAAGTGTTTCCTCTAGGTAGCATCGCATGAATGCAGGAACAGATTGCTAATTCCACTGGTAGCTGGTAGAAACTAAGCAATTTGTAAAAGGATTTCTCCATAGATTAGCTTTTTTCAAGCATGAATTCTGTAGGTGAAGAATTAGGACAATAGTGCTTCTAAAGCCTTCTAACAAGCATTCTGTTACCCCAGTATCAACTGTTAGTTTTTATTCCAATATGATATTTAATTATCCCCCTTAAACTGCTGGATGTATCTTGGCTTAATTAGAGACATTATGAACCTAATAATTCAGTTACAACTTATTTAGCAAAGAAAACACTGCCTCAATATCCACACAGGTTTTCAAAAAAGCTAAAAATGATCCAACCACCATTTTAGAGTAATTCAAAGTGTTCCTTTGCATTTCTGAACCAAAATGAGTGCGTGCCTTCAATATTTGCCATTTACAAAAACGAAGTTCCTGTAAGGAATAACTCAACTGATCCCAAAACCCCTTCAAATCAGCATATACTTTGAAATAAAAAAAATAAAAAAAAAATGAATGAGTTGAAGGCACTCATCATAATTTGAATATTGTTTCTGCCCCTTACTACATGTATGAGTAAAGTATTTAAAGTCTCAGAAACCCAGTTATCTAATCTATAAAATAGGAAAGCTAATATCTATTTCGTCAGGCTTAAATGAGCTAATGTGTAAATTATATAATTTCCACTAAATATAAGTCAATAAATTATTAGTTTAAGCACAAAGATCCTGAATCTTTCAAACTTACAGAGTCAATGTCTCCTTTAAATTTTTGCAACCACACTTAATTTGCTATGGAAGGAAGTCCCAAGTGCCCATTTTTCTGCTGGGATTATCAGGGTGGGGGTCTTGTTTATGATCTCCTGAAATCTCTCTGTATTGTGCTGAAAGTTTTACTATTTTTCATATTTTTTCTCAATTTCTGAAAAATTTTCCCTCCACCCCATTTTACACCAAACATGAAAAAAAATTTTCTCCATTGTTTCCCTTAAATCATCATATACCAGTAACATAAGGCTGTTCTCTGTAGTATATTCACTGAATACTGGTGAATATTGAAAAGTAATTATAGAATGAAGAAAAACACAACTTTAAAATGAATGCCAAACATAATTGTTCCTAAAAATCATTAGAGTAGGGAGTTGGCGGGGCTCTCTCTCTTTCTTTAGACATTTCCTTTTTCTTTTCTCCAAGTCTTCCAAAGCTGTTTCATTTCAAATGGCCATGACACAATCCTAAGATATTTATCCTTCAGTGCAAAAAAGGGTTTTCTTCTGACTCATTCATTTGGACACTTTAAGTCCATGTACTCCTCTATATTTCCCAGTCTCTTTGCAGTTAGATTGAGGCCACATGACTTCTTCTGGTCAACTGGTTGTGAGCTGAAGTGATGAGTTTCATTTGCGGGACAAATGATTTAAGCACCCATGTGCCTACTCTATCTTTATCTTCATCTATGAAACTGACCTTGAAGACATGTATTCCAGATTACAAATTATAGAAAAGTAATCCAACATGCATTAGACCCTGTGGAAACAAGAAATAAACAATGGTTAAGGAATGCCATTTACTTGATGTCTTAAAAACAAACTTTCAGAGAAACTATCTAATAGCAGAAACTTCAAACTGTTCAAACTTCAACCATCTTTCAAAAATACTTTTGTAATTACACACAAAAGATTATTAACAAAGATTACTCTCATCAACTCAGGTTTCAGAAAGAACTTTCTTTGGGCATTAAAGAATTTGTATTTTCTATACTTCTGAATGTTACATAGATAAAGTCAAGTAAAAAAAAGAATGAGCAACCAATACTTTTGTGTTATTGATAATGACAAAACTCTAGGTTGTGCTTCTGAGTTGTGTTTGAAAGAACTTAGCAATTTTACAAAAAATGTATACTTCCTTGGTGATATTATTTTGTCCTTTCCTATGTTAAAGATCTAAAAACAAACAAGAAAAAGCCTTTCATCCAAGAAAGACCCATGAAAAGAAAAAAAAATGGGAATTTAAAAGTAGGGCTCAAAGTAGCAAACTAACTTAAACCAATAAATGTCTTTACTTACTTCCAGGTACCCAGGTACCTAAAAGATGACCAAACATTATTTCTTATAGTCAGTGATGCCACCATTTGTAATGTGAAAAAGGTAAGTAATTTTCTATGAAGATGTCCCCTTAGAATGTTAACTTGAAGGGCTTACAAACATAATGGTAAACAAAAATGCTTTAGTATATGATGTATTTTGTTTTATTATTTTGTTAATAAGTGTCTGTGTCTCACACTTATTTTCATAAAAAATTAATTGCACATGGCTTTTAACCATAAGAAAATGCAAATTAATACTGCACTGACATACCATTTCTCTTCTGTCAGAGTAGAAAAATCCAAAACATGACAATATAATTTTGCATGGAGTTGTTAAAATAATTATCATACCTTATTAATGGTTAATAAAAATGGCATACACTTGTGGAAAGAGATTTGAAAATATTTATTTAAAAAATATGAAGATGTTCACACAAGGTTATTTTGTGCCATATTATTTGAAATGGCACAAAAGTTGGAAACAAACAAATGTTCAAAACAGAGAGGATGAACTAAATACAGTATGTCCATACTCAAATAAAATATAGCATGCTGTGCAGTATGCCATAGGTTTAAAAGAGAATGAGGAATATCTTTATATGTAATTATGAAATAATCATCATAATAAGTATTAAGTAAACAAAGCAATGTTTGTATATCAGAAATTACCATTTATCTATGAAAGGGGAGAGGGCATATTTCTGTTTGTGCTTGTGTTAAAACAATGAAAGATAAGAATGAGACTTTTTTTTTTTTTTTTGTCATGACTGAGTAGCTCAGTTAGGGCATCATCCAGATACACCAAGGATGTACTCAATCCCCAGTCAGAGCATATACAAAATTTGACCAATGAATGCATAAATAAATGGAATAATAAATAGGTGTTTCTCTCTCTCCCTCCTTTCCTCTCTCTAAACTCAATAAATATTTTTAAAAATTGTAAATGGTTACATGAAATGGGTAAAAGAAATATGGTAAAGAGTGGTCAAACATTCTGAATAGACATTTCTCTAAATATATATATATAATGGCCAATAAGTGCATGCAATCAATGAAATGCAAACTAAAACTACAATGAGATGCCACTTCAGGACCCATACAATGGCTAAAATTAAAAACACAAATGATAACAAGAGTTGGAAATGATGTGGAGAAATTGGAGCACAGTGGATAAGGTGCTGGCCTGCAAACCCAAAGATCACAGCCAGGGCTGCAAGCCAGGTCTCCAGCCACGTCCATAGCTGGAGGCAGGTGAAAAGCAACCATACATTGATTTCTCTCTTCTTATCTGCCTATCTCCCTTCCTCTCTCTCTAAAAATAATAAGTAAAATCTTAAAAAGTAAATGGAGTACAAAACTATGCTATAATATGAATGAAGCTTAAAAAGTGTACTAAGTGAAAGAAGCTAGATAAAAGGTCACAAATTATATGATTCCATTTATATAAACTGTCCAGAATCAGACCCTAGCTGTTGGCTCAGTGGATAGGCACCAGCTTGCACACTCAAAGGCCTCTGATTCAATTTCCAGTCAGGGCACATAACCAGGTTGCAAGCAAGTCCATAGCTGGAGGTAGGTGAAAGGCAACCATAAATTGATGTTTCTCTCCCTTTCTTCCTCCCTCTCTGCCCTTTTCTCTAAAAATATTAAATTAAATTAAATTAAAAATAAAATATCCAGAATCAACAAATCTATTGAAACAAAATGTATACTAATGGTTAACTAGGGCTGAATGGTTGGAGGGAAATGAGTGTGACTGCTAATAGTGGATGTACAATGGATAGAATCTAAATTGATTCTTTGAATTTCCTATGTTTTATAGATTTAAGTTGGGAGTCAGGCAACTTTTATATATTACAAAATAAAATAAACTTTTTAAAGTAGACCCTAAGGTAAAATAAATGAAAAATAAAAGGCTTTACTGTATACTCATTTGTAAGGAGTAAGAACCACTCCCAAGCTGTTTGAAAAGCAACTTGTTGCTTTATAGTTGTTTGTGACTATTTTGTTTACTTTTGAATTTGTTTCAACAATAAAATGTTTAAAAACATGTATCTTTAATGCATGTTAAATCTGGTATATTAAACAAAACAGACATTTTAGTATATCTTTATCAAATAATTAATGGCTTTTTTTTTCACTATATTTCTCCCTGTAACTTATTCAAACATCGCATTGATAATTCTAGTGATTTATCTTTATCCTTATTAATAATAACCTATAGTCCCAATCATTTGATTGGTTTTTTAATCATTGTGAATATCTTTTCTTATAGTCAGGGCCCCATAGAGGTTAAGGGTCAATCATACTTTAGACTAAATTTGGGCTCAACAATTTTCTAGCTACATGAATCTTGAGAAGGACACATGACTTTTCTAAATCTGATGTTCCAAAGAAAGGGCCAATACTAGCTGCTTCATGTTTCTGTAAGGAATAAATGAGATAATCTGGTATAGTATTTAAAAATAAGTTTTAGCCAATGTAATTATTTTGCGATGTCACTCTGCAGCATTACTTCAAATTATCAAAATCCATAAAATGGACTCAACATAGGTCTTTCATTTTGCCTCCCAGCCTAGACTCTTATAATAATTTGTCCTCTTCTTATTAAACTTTGTTTTATCATCAATAACAATTATATATCAAGGATGGTACCCCTACTTCCAACCATTTCCAAATTAACATCAATAGTGGCAACATATCAATTATGGGCTATGAGGTACATTAAAATTTTTATATATTTGCAATAACCCATTTCCCCTCCAATGTGTCCCAAAATAGTTGCACTATTTTCCCAGCTATTTCAGATGTTTTTTCCTTTGCTTTTCTTTTTTGGCTCTCATACCATTCTTGGACTAGACAAGCACAAAGTCAGAACAATGACAATTGAAACTCCATGACTATTCCATTGAAAGTCAATTGAATTTCAATTTCCTTCAATGGAGAAAGCCAGGAGGAACCAATTATTGTTGCTTAAACATTGTGCAATTTTACCTCAGGCACCACTTAGGATCCAAATGAAAACATTTCAATTTGTGCTTATTACCTTCTTCCTGATAAAACACTACTTTTTCTGGGCTCCTGAAAACAGTGCTATATCAAGGGAAACCTCTATTAAATACACTTAACTGTTTTAGCCAAATTAACAACTATTAAAAGAAAAAAGATATACAGGGACCAATATTCCACATCATATACTGCGATTTGCTGCTTCCTTTGCCAGCCATTTTATGTGCTGTTGTTCTTCTTCCCACTTGTCAAAACTTCGTTGAGAATGAAGTGAGTACAATTCACTTCTGTTTGGGACATCATTTCCCTATCAGGAAGAAATCTCATCTCCATGCTGAGTAGTTCGCATCTGCCACAGCCACAGGATTTCTGGTAGGCAATTGGCACCACTCACACATTTCCACTGTGAAGCTTGGCTTTGGGAGCGAGTAAAATTGCTGTTCTCCCAACAGTCATTCAGGGCCACACTCTGTGACAGCCGGAGCCACCTAACAAGCTGTGAAAATCTCAGCCACCTGAGGAGTGAAGGACAAAGATGGTGCTAGCTGAGAAGATGTGAGTAGGCAGGAGCCTCTGAGGAGTTGCAAATATTCTTGGCCCTCATGTCAACCAAGAAACCACACACTTTGAACTGAATAACAAAGTCAGCAGGAACTGAAAAGCACAGAAATGGAAATAAACTCAATTATGTTAGGGAAATGATTATACATGGGTAGGGTACCAGCCATCCCAAGTCATTATACTCTGGATCTGCTGTATCCAAAGAACACAGATTATGTAAGGAAAATAAAAAGAAACTTAAGCATTAAACATATCTAAGGACTAATAATCAAGTCAAATTCCAAGCTAGACTCCTGATTCTGCAACTCAGCATGTGAAAAGCCTATAAAAAACCTCCAAAACTCTAGGGTAGCTTAGACTGCAAGGATATGCACTATGTTTTTTTCACAGTCCCCTCTCATGTTAGAGCAGTAACCAGAAGTTTTTATGGGTCATTACTTCTCCTTATGTTCTGCAAAACTGACTCCTTTCTGCCCAGGACACATCTGGCTTGCTGCCTTTCTCTACCAAGTCCTCTGAATACTCCTGTTTCTCTGGTCCCAGTTGGACATGAGTTTGTCACACAGATTCAACAACTTCATCACTGTATCCTTTTTATGCTAGTGTGAAGCTTATCCCAGTTTTTAAGAATTTAAAGGACAATATAAATTACCCTTATAAAGCTGTTTCAGACTATTGGAGAAGCTTTGAAAACTAGATTTAAGTTCCTATTATTAACTTATCTTAGGGTCATGTTAGGTCTTGGAAGCAGGTTTTTAGCTAAATATAAGAGGAAGCCAAGAATAATTTTGAACTTTGTTATATGGATTGGACCTACTCAAGAGACCAAGGACACTGCTTTGACTAATTCTCTAAAATACATCTTGATAATTTTTTTTCCTATTCTTTTTATCATCTATAATGGATACTGGTTGTAAAAGTCATCAGGAAGTTGGAGTCTTGTAAAAATGTTTTTGGAAAGTTACAAAGGCTTTTAACATGAAGTAAAAATATATGGAAAGTTTGTCTTTATGATTTGTTTTTCCCTTAAGGTATGAAGAAGGTTATCAAAATTAAGAACTAATCCAAACTAGATTCTTATTAAAAGATAAAGTTTTACAAAGAGTAAAGCCATGACCCTTATGCAAATATGAAATAAGTATATGTCAAAATGTTAACTTAGTTAATAAGGGAGCCAGTAACATGTTACAACCAGTCCAAAGGAGGATCCAAAGAACCATACATATGCTATAGGCAATCAGAAATGCTAAATTAATTTACAAATAAATGATAAAAAAACTAGACAAGTGCACCCCCTAAATATAATTCATTTCTATTGTTATGGACAAGAATCATCTGCATCAATATTAATATTCTACAACTGACAAAGATGTAAAACAAAAGACAGAGATAACTTAGAAAAGTGTCCCAGAAAATGCCTAGTTTTCTACAAACTCAGTGTTTTTTTTGGTTCTGTCATTTTTCACAATGTTTATCATTTGAAACATAATGTTAAAAGGGAAAAAGAACATCTATACTTGGTATTATCATTTTTTAGAACTGCTACTTAAGGAAACCCAGATGGCTGCCTTGCATACAGCTATACTTAATATTAAATTCTTCTGTTGTTTATTTTACACAAACTTCATTATCAGTCTTTAGAGAAGCTACACATAAAATGGTGCATTAATTTTCTACAGCAACAAATTATCACATAAAAGTTGAAACAACAAAAATTTACTCTCTCCCTGTTGTGGAGACTAAAAGTCAGCAGGAGCATTTTGTCTGGAGGCCTCTCTCCTTGGCATGTGGTCTTTGTCTTATGGTTTTATCACTTCCATTTCTACCTCCTTTGTCACCTGGTGTTTTTTCTGTATGTATCTCTATCCAATATTCCCTCTTTTCATAAAAGTACTAACCATAATGGACTCAGAGCCTGCTCTTACCTAGCATGACTTCATCTTAATTTGATTACGTCTGCAAAGTCTCTTATTTCCAAATCAGATTATATTCAGAGGTTCTGGATAGGCATGAATTTGGGGGAACACTACTCAACCCACTAAACAGAGAGATATCAAACACAGAGGACCTGAAGGGAAGGGGAATCATGAAACAGATGATTTTTAAAGCCAACAGGCTTAAACCAGAACACCCTCATTATAGAGCAATTCTTGTTTACAACTAGGACTGGATCATCTCCAAAAAACAAACCAAGCAAGTAAATCTGATTCCAGACTTCTGGGTCAATGTTCCAAAGGCAAAAGTCCACTCATAGCCTTCAGGATGAAGAAGAACCAGCTTCTAATTCTAGCTTGGCAACTAATGAGCTGTGTAAACTGGACATGTCCTCTACTTAATTGAGCCTTACTCATCTCTTTTGTCAAATGAGGGAAATAGACTGGAATATTTTGAAGTCCCTTTACACCTCTAATGGACTTTGATTTATGATTTCCTTATTATAAATACAAAATGTCAAATTCAGTTACCAGGATATGAACTAGATTGTCTTTTTAAATTGTTAAAACCTATTTATATCTACCATGCTTTCTAAGGTTAGTACAGAATATTTGGATTCTTTTTGTTGTTGGAGGATACAAAGGTTGGAATCTCTTGCTACCCATTTCTTTCTATGTCAAAATAGATCCTCTGATTTCATACTTTTTCTGTATGACCCTGTGCTCTTGGCCACAGCTGCAGTACATTCACTTCACACAGGTCTGTATTGCATACTTTTCTCTAGATTATAGTTACAGAGACTCCACTGCGAACAACAAGCTTGTAGCTGTGCAGGGACCATGCACAACAGATAAGACCAGAGTGGACATGAGTATGCTAGAAAAAATAATATTCCTAAAAAAAAAAGGAAGAAATTTTATAATTTACAGGTGCTCTAACTGCCCAGAAAAGACTATTCAGACAAGCAATAGAAATCAGTTTATCAAAATAGTTGACTATATGAATCCACATACAACAATCAATATTATTTTTTAAGTTTATTTTTTATTGTCTTTTTTTCCATTACTATTTATCTCCTTTGTATTGTCTTCCACCTCCACCTACCCTCCTCTCCCCTGGAAATCACCACAATGTTGTACATGTCCATGAGTCCTTTTTTGTTTTTGCTCGACCCTTCTATTCTTCAAACCCCACTCTCACCACTACCACCATAGCTGTCACCTTGCTCTCTATCTAAGAGTCTGTATAGAAGTAAGAATAAAATAGGATCACTCTAGGCTCTTCTCATAAACTCAGAGATGTAAACTGAACAACTATTAAGTGAATATATGAGCTAAACCAGTCAACAGAGAAAAATGAGAGTAATTTTTTTTTAATGTAGATACAGAGTACCACCTGAGATCTTAATGGCTTCTACTCATAAGACTTGAATGCATTCCTATATTTCTATCAAGGGCTCCCTTTCTTAAGTGGCTTTGAAGTGGTTTAGCTAATTAAATAAACTTGGCTAAGAAACTATTGATTTAATATATTACTAAATAAGAAATTTTCTTTATTATGATAAGTTAATTATGAATGCCCTTTCTCAGTAGAATCAAATATACATAAATGAACTTAATATTATAATATGTAAAAATTTATCAAAGAGATTAATAAGTTTAATGATCACTTTTTTAAAGTTTTTTAAATATTTTACTTAGTTTTAGAGAGAGGGGAAAAAAAAGGAAAAAGAGAGAAACATCGATGTGTAAGAGAAACATTGATCATTTACCGCTTGCATGCCCCAAACTGGGGACCTAGCCTGAAACCCAGGTATATGCCCTGACAGGAAATTGAACCTGCAATATTGCAATTTGCAGGATGACGCCCATCCCACTGAGCTATATCAGTCAGGGCTTAATGATCATTTTAACTATATAACTAAAATGACTATACTACATGAGCCATTATTAAGCAAGAATTATGTAAAATTAATGCAGATATATTCTAGATAGTTTCTGCTGCTGGTAACATCACCCTTTTGAAGGATTATTAATATATTTTGTTTAAACCTCTGGATGCCTAAGCTGTAATATGCAAACCATACTTTGGAATTCCTTTTCCATAATCTCTGAAACAGAAACATCTGGAGGTAATCTGTCCTAATATCCAGGAAAGGATAATTCCCAATAACTCTCATAGGTAGACTCCCAATAGCAGTGGCAGGCATTGCACAAGTGAAGTTCAAAAAAAGCTGCTTCTCCCTGCATTCCCAGGAGCAAACCAAAGGAGCTATAAATATCTCTTCCCATGGCATCTTAGAAGAAAGGGAAACCAAAGAAAAATAAACAAATGGAACTATATCAAACTAAAAAGGTTTTGCATAGCAAAGGAAACCATCAACAAAATAAAAAGACAATCTACAGAATGGAAGAACATATGCACCAATACATCTGATAAGGGGTTAATATCCAACATTTGTAAAGAACTGATAAAACTCAACACCAAAAAAAATACAAACAACCCAATTAAAAAATGGGCAAAGGACCTGAATAGACACTTCTCCAAAGAGGACATCAGATGGCCAAGAGACATATAAAAAGACACTCAATGTCAATAATCATCAGAGAAATGCAAATTAAAATCATAATGAGATACTTCTCACACCTGTCAGAATGGCCATCATCAATAAATCAACAAACAACAAGTGTTGGTGGGGCTATGGAGAGAGGGAACCCTTTTGTACTATTGGTGGGAATGCAGATTTGTGCAGCTACTATAAAAACAGTATGGAGATATATCAAAAATTAAAAATAAATATGCATTTTGACCCAGCAATTCCACTGCTGGGAACATATCTGAAGGAACCCAAAATGCTAATTTAAAAGAACATAAGCATCCCTATATTCATTGCAGTATTTATAATCAGCAAGATATGAAAGCAGCTCTAGTGTCCATCAATAGATAAGTGGATAAAAAACTATATTTACACAATGGAATATTACTTGGATATAAAAAAGAAGAAAATTTTACCCTTTGCAACAGTAATGGATAGACCTGGGGAACACTATGCTAAGTGAAATAAGTCAGAGAAAAGACAAATACCGTATTATTTTACTCATATATAGAATTGAATGAACAAAGTGAACTAACAAGCAAAATAGAGACAAACTCATAGAGGGCAGGATGACAGCTGGGAGTTGAGGAGTCAGTAGGGGGTGAAAAGATTGAGCAAAAAGGAAAAAGGACTTATGGACATGGACAACAGCGGGGTGATTGCTGGAGGTAGGGTGGGGAGTGGGTAGAAGGTAATTGAAAAAAATACAATAAAAATAAATTAATTGAGAATTCTGCTCTTGGCAGTGTATTATGCAGAGTATGTTGAGAGCTACCATGAACTCAAGCCTAGAACTCAGGCCTACATCTAGTTCTATTCATCCACAAGATGAAACTTGAGCAAGACTCAAATCTCTTACCCATATTTTATCAACCCCTAGAAAAAGCCAGGGACCTGGGGAAGAGCTAAACACCTCACTTTCTCAGAGAGTAACTTTCTATGGGTGTTTCTGGGAGTGATTAATGAGAGAAGATAAGCATTTTTGAACCTATCTCATTCTCTTTCCACAGAGCCAGTATCAACCTCAAAAATTCCTAGGGTAAAACTTTTGGCACTCTATTTTGAATAATGTTTCTATGGGTAGTATTCTGTAACTCTAAAATATTAAATATATGTAAATAGTGTTGTTATCCTAGATTGCAAGAGTTGAGTGTGTTGAAGACAGAAATTTAGAGGACCTTGCCTAAAGTTAAGTATTAGTTGAATGCCACTAATAAACACAATGTTGTAAGTCTTTTAAGTTTCAATTTCCACAAATATATAGGTGCATGAGATAAAATGGCAAAATTATAGTAAAATAGACAACATGCCACAAAAGTGTTATATTTTGAAATAAATTTAATCTTATATGTAAATACATAAACATGGTCATTATTTTTAAGTCGTTCCAAAAAGTCTCCATTTGCTGCAATAATAGACTGGATTCGACTTTGGAATCTTGAGCACACTTTAATAAACTTTTCTTTATCCATGGACAACATCATGTTTTCAATCTTAGCTTGAACAGCCTCTTTATTAGAATGAGGTTGTTTATTAACTTCTCTCTCACAAATGCTCCATACATAATAGTCTTAAAAATTTGCATCTGACCAGAATTCAGGAACATTGACACTGAAACATTCTTGCACCTTTTTGATGTTATGTGCTGGTGCACCATCTTGTAGGAAGATAAAATGACGTCCATTTGGGAACTACTTCACCCATGGTACAACTACTTCTCTCAAAACATCAAGGTAAACATCAGCAGTCACCTTCAAACCTTGAGGAAAAAAGTTCAGGGTCATGATATCTTCTTCATTGATAACACCTAACACCATCACTGTAGCAGGAAGTTTCATTTTCATGACAACTGGGACTTCATTAAGATTCTCACAGAGTCACCTGTTGTGACCTCTGTTGACTATTTGGTCCTGCTGAGAATTCTTTTCATTGGAGAAGAAAATCAGATGGTTATTTTCTTTGAGACTTTTCCATTTTGTTCGCAGTGTCCTTGCTTTTTCAAAGCACCTTTCTTTTGTCTGTTGTGTCATAAACTGGCCTTTTATAAGAAATATAATCTGTATCTCATATCTTCAGCTATAATCTTGTAAACCATTGCATCTGACATCTGCAGTTCTCTTGCTATGAAGCACATTGATTTTCCTGGACCTTCATTGATGATCTCCTGGATTCTGTGTACAATATCTGGACTTATGCAATCCTTGCGTATCTTATGCATTTTCCTTGTTGGTGTGGCAACATCAGGATCAGCATCATACACTGTCTTCATGTTGTAAACTGTACATAAAGGGATGTTACTGAAATCTGCAATTTCCTTAGCAGTTGGCCCTGCACGCAGTCCAGAAGTTATTGCTCTAACATCATATTCCTCTGATATGACGGTTTCTCTCAGAATTTAATACTTTATTTCTGAAACAAAGATGTTAAATCATAACTTTAGGAACACAGTTCTTCAACATTAATAAGAAGCATGTGAAATAAGAAGATGCAAAGTTATTTCAACTTTATCATGCACACCCTGTATGTTATATGTCTATTATACATGTAACAATAAACAATAGAAATTAACATTTATTTAGCACTGTGTTACTTTACAGGCATTAACTCTTTTAGCCATACACAAAACTAATCCCACTAACATTTTAAGCATCAAGATGATATAACTAATCAACCTATATAGTTTTTCAAAAGGAGATAGTGGATATAGAATATAGCTAAATCATTTTATATCCATACTATCTGTATGTGTGTTTTGTTTTTTTATCTATAACACTTACAAATCCATGGAACCTTCTAAAAATCTCCTAGTTAAATAATTGATTTCACACACTGGTGTGCAACAATAAGTTTTTAAATATGCAATAACTGACTATTTAGTCAGGGGCACTAGCCTCTTTTCCCATAGATTGTCAAATAAAAACAAGTGACAACAGCCAACACAATAGCCATCTGGAGTGAATGAATCAAAATCAGATCGGCAAAACAAAATATTATTGGTGTGCACAGAATTTTAGTGATTTGTTTATGTGTGCCAAGAGATGACAAAGGGTGAAAATCACAGTTATGTCATCATTATAAACCCATTCCAGTTTGGGCTGCACAACATTTATAGGAATATGGCCCAAACATATGTTCTTTCTGAAATTTCTTCACACTTTTAGAGTAATACAAAAACAAAGCCAGTCCTTAAAAATTCACTCATGCCCTAAAACTCCTAAGCACCTTCTTCTTTTCTGTTCTAATGGACCTCTTATATTTCCTCTACCTCTGTCCTGTGGTCTCCTCTCTTTTCTGAGCCAACTGGTTTAGTCAACCCTCTTTGCCACAAAAACACCTCTGGACTTGATGTCCTTTCTCTGCTCTGATTCCTTTCTGGAGAGGATTTGCTTTCATTGCTTTTATGGTTGTCCTTTGCTGGAGAGAAAACAAGGTTCAGGAAATCGGGCAGTGGGAAAGGGGAACACATGACAATAAACATTATACTATAGTAGGTTCAGTAGGACTTTTTGTCAACAACAGTATAAAGTGGCCTTTGACTTGAGCTGAATATAATTACAGTGGAACAATTTCATTACTTTTAATAGCCATGTCAACAGCATTTTATCCTTTTCAGAAGCTTTACTTTTTGAAGGTAGAAATAATAGAGCATGCATGGGTCAGGATATTCAACAACACAGATGGACTGGGAAGAGATTATGTTAAGTGAAATAAATCAGTCACAGAAGGACCAGTTATCTACAACAGTCAGACTTATTGAATCAAAAACTAGAATGGTGGTTCCCAGGGAACTGGGGATGAGGAGCTTTTGTTCCATAGGTATAAAGGAATAGTTTGCAAGATGAGTAAGTTCTAGAGATCATCTGCACAACACAATGACCATAGTTAACAAAATAGTATGTGTACTTTAAAATTTATTAATAGAGTGGATCTCATGTTGTGTTCTTAGCACAAGAATAAACAAAACACAGGAGCACTAGGAAACTTTTAAAGTTGATGAACATGTTTATTACCCTGCTGGTAGTGAAGGCAGTACAACTGTATGTAGATGTTAAACTCATGCACCTGTGATGTTTGTGGCATGTCAATTAATAATACACCAATAAAGTAGAAAAAGCAAGACAATAATATTTGAAATAAATAAACATATATTATTTAAAAGCCAGAGTATCAGGAAATTATAGATAAAATTTTAACCACTACATTTCTGAAAACATGGGCTCAGAGGTCAGAGTGGGCATGGTCATTTTTATTTTTATTCTCATCTTTAAAATGGGGTAATAATCATAATAACTTCTACTGAACAGGAATTGTGTAAAGGCCAAGTGGGGAAATAATACTAGTAATTCCAATGAAATAACTTTATAATGATGAGTTAATGATAATTTATTAACTTTTTTTGCATTATTACACATCCAATAGCAGAGTACTTAACACATGATGTTTTGTTTAATTCCTACAATTACCTATTAGGTAAGAATAGTGCATATTAATTCCTTATCAGAATACCTCACTTATATAGTCTCACTAAAGAGTAACTAAAATAATAATTATTATTTTAAATATTATTATAGATAATCAATGTTATAATAAAGTTTATCCTTACAGAAAGCATTTTTATCACAGGTAGAAACTAGAGAGAATGAATACTGATGTATGTTAGAAGTGCAGTTAATATATATTGTTTTCACTCAGAAAGACCAAAGATGATAAGCAATAGTATTAAGGAGAGGGGAGACATAGGGCCTGAATCTGCTGAGAGAAGAAATGAAGAGGTAAATCTGTGATTTGCACAACTACTGATATATAACAACTGATGTTTAGTAAGATGAAAATGCAGGTTCAGTATTTTCATCTGCCCCTGAACAACTATTCCTGTTATCACCTCATTCCCTAAAGTTTTGGAGGATATCAGATGGAAAAGACCATGTACCAGCTCCTCTACTCATTCAGCACCACAGAGAAAACCCTACAAAGACAAAATCAGATGTTACTCCAGTGCCAGCTGCTGAGTGACTTCAGGGAGTCCTCTTCACTTCCCTGGAGGGAAGTAGGGAAAAAACCCATTTGCTTGCTGGTGCTTGAAATTCCTTTAACAAGTTGGTGGTGGGGCAGCCTGGAGTCTAAAATTAGAAAAGAAGCTAAAAAAGAAAATGCATATATATGGAAGGTTAAAATGTCAGGTAAAATGTAACCAGTCAAGTATAAATGAACAGTATTAGTCATTTTTCTGTTTGGATAGAGGTTGGGACTGAGGAGAGCAGGACTTTAGAGTAGTAGGTGCCTCAGAACAACAAACATGGGAGGAGCCCTTTAAAGACCTGATCACATTCACCTGAGCTGGGCCTGTAACTTGCAATGAAATAGTACCTGCAGAGGCTGCACACTGAGCGTTCGACCTGTGTGGAAAAGCAAGCAGAGCAGCCCTAAGAAAGCTACTTGGTGGCATTTCCACATTGTTTTATTTTAAACTATAATTACCTTCTCTGAGTAAAAGTACCAACTGAATTATAGCTGTAGTGTTAATTATAGCTATAGCTTTAAACTTGGATAGATGGACATCTGTTTATTTTTGGACTCAGTGTTGGAGAATGACCAAGGGTTTAATACCAACTGCATTTTAGTAAGCTAGGAAGTTACAACCTACCATGAAACAAACTTTTTCCTCCACACAATAAATATTTAAGAAAGGAAAAGCCAAGAACTGTCAGAAGACAGTTTTGGAATACTTCAATACAACAGAAGAGCCTAATCTAGGAAGGCAAGAAAACAGAGTTACTTAGGTTTTTTGTTTTTGTTTTTTCAGTATCAGGAAGGCAAGAACCAAGTGGTCTGAGAAAACGTATCAAAGCTTCCTTCAGGTAAAACATATTCATATTGATACAGAGTTTCAAACTAGCTTCAAGAACAGCCATATCTAAGCTACTTTGTATTCATGTGGTATGGGGTGGAACGTATGCCATAGGCCATGTACCTGTGCTGGGAGGGATCACTACTCAGAACATTTGCCAACAATACTGATTTTAATTGCACCATCATGACAGGGGAATATAGTAAATTCCCCCAAAAGGTTACAGAATTGAGAATTAGAAAGCAAGGTGAAGTATGAAAAGAAGCAATGCTGATGAATTGGCATGTCAGCAAGGAGGAAGTATTTGTAGTTAAGCAGGGAAGAAAGAGGAAGAAAAGAGGAACTTCTAGTGAACACACTGAACATAGCTATTGGGCTTTCACACAGCAGATCATTTTGGAGGATGATTCTCACCACTAACACAGCTTCCTGGGAGCTAGGAAGGAAAATTCCTCCTCTTTCCTCTCTGAAGTTGGTCTAAACAGGGAAAGAATTGAAAAGCTATCTATAAGCAGAGTCTGAGTGGAAAGAGAAACAGAAACCAGTCCTTCATGGCATCACATGATGGCTTGCCTCTGGCCTCTCCCATTTGGGGGCTTTGTAGCCATTAGAACAAACATCAAGGAAGGTGTTCAAGTGAGAGGAATTAGAACTGGCATTACTAACCATAGTAGAAGCATGAAAATCCACTTCAGTTTATTTAAAAATCCACATTACTATGTATATAATGCTGTGAATTCAAATTCTTACTGTAAAGTATAAATATTGATACATCTCATGCTGCAGTTTTTTAATTAGCAGGGCAAATAAACGGTAAGCATAACATATCTAGAGGCAAGCACAAATGCAATCACATTTTCACTTTTTCCCAGATATATAGGTTTATCAATTAATTTAAAGATGATATCCCCTGAATGACCTCTCTCTCTGGATATCATAATAGAATTCAGAATAATATTCACAATAAAAGAGCAATGCAGAAACTTGGAAGGAGGGGTTGGGGACTCTTTCAAATGATGTCTGTGAAGTTTGTCAGCTCAGACTTATGCACCCAAGCAAGCGCTTCTGCAGTAAACAATGAGTGGGCCACTGGCGATGTCAGCTGCCGTGCTGGGAGACATGCTGAAGGGAAAGAGCAGGGGAGATATCCCTTTGCATAGTTAGTCCATGGATTGGGTATGTAACTGTGGAACCTGCTGCATAGAGTGTTTTGGTAAGTCTGAAAACTCAAAGAAAACAAATTCCTCTAGCACATGTAATGCTCCTTACTAAAGAAGAGTTTGAAACTCAGGAACAATTTAAACATCTCAGGCTGGTGTTCCAGAATGTGGCTTGTCAAGTTAATTTATGGCTGTGTATAATTGGGTGGTTGCTTTCCCTTCAGTGAGATGAAACAGCCAAGCCAAGAGTGATGCTTATCTACTGTTTCTAATATTGAGATAAAGATCTTATTTTTCATATGAAATGAGAAAGAATATAGGGGTGGTGTGTAGCAGATTAAGGTTCTGCAGTGTTGCAAAGTTTCAAAAAAAAGTAATAAAAGAATAAAAAAATGTTTCATAAAATCAGGAGAGTTATTACTCAAACCTTTAAAAGTTAATTAACTCTTGAATTAACCCAAAATGGAAGACATGGCTTCTGCTAAACTACCTGAGGTTGGGATATTTGCCACAACTACAAATCAAGAGGCTTCCATTTAAATGCCAGCCATGTGGAAACTTTCTTTTTATTTTTATTGCATTGTAATAAACTCTAAGTCCAAAACAATGGCCAGGCTTAATCAAAGAAGTTGTTTACACAATATTAGATTGACTTTACATTAAGTCTCACTTCAATATCCATAAGAGAGGAAATACTTTTGGTTAAATAAAAATCGTATGGAAATGGAATATGAGTTGTCATATTCAAAGGACCAGCTGGTTACACCAAACTCCCAGAATGGGCTTAACTGCAGGAGCTTTATGGCTATAAAAGGAGCATCAGTGTCCAGGGTGCTGCAGAGAAAACCATGACATGTGTCACCTTGGTATATATAAAAACAAAGTTCTTTCTCTACATTGGGAAAGTGAGATGTGGCAAAGCTCACAGGCTATTTTTTTCTTCCTGAATTACATATTGCATAAAGCTATACAACATTGGAAATACTAAGATTCAAGTGACGCTATGGTCTAAGGGATGCCTAGCATATTTCCATCCCCAGCTACATCCTTTCTGATGGAAGATGCATACCTACCCTCTCTAATCAAGAAGAAAAGGTCCAGCTGTTCCTCTTTGTCCCTAGGCCATGGGATAAAGAATTTTAATATCCCTGAGGTAACATTTTTTAAAAGATTTTATTTGTTACTTTCAGAGAGAGGGGAAAGGAGAGAGGCAGAGAGGGAGACAGACATCAATGCATGGTTGCCTTTCACCTGCCTCCAGCTATGGACCTGGCTGGAGACCTGGCTTGCAACCTCATTATGTGGCCTGGCTGGGGAGGGGTAACATTTTTTGAATAACCCTGCTTTAAGAAGTTTAGCTTGATGAATAGTAAATTTGGTTTGGTGAGATAGGTAGAAAGGCAGAATGAAGTGGTTTTAAATAAATGAGTAAACAGGAGTCTCTCCCCTGAGCTGTGAGGTAGTGTCTTGAAGAGGCTAAGGCACATTGAGTTTAACAAAGAGCTTCAATCATTGTGAATTCCTATAGCCCCCTAGGATGCTAAAATTAGTGTGTAAGACATAGTTCCCCAACTTGAAGTAGATCATGGCAAAGGTAGCAACTAGCCCCCACCCTCCCACCGCCCCACTTATGTGATTTATCGCAATCTAGGAAAATCTTCCAGACCACTGAAACTTTCAGTAAATCTTATTTCCTATTACACAGGGACCCTTTATATTATTCTGCTAATCATTTGGGAGCCATCTAGACAGTGACAAATTCATTATGCAAGTATTAAAAAGATTATTTTCTTATCTAGAAGATGCCAAGTACACACATTTTTCTTTTATAGCATTTTCCTCTCACATGGGCAAGAAGAGAATAGCAAATACAACTTCCCTACTAGTATACAATATAAATCTCTAAAGCCACTCTCTGCAATTCTTTATAAAACTTAAATATCTTGCCTAAGAGTTAAGACATTTCAAATTTCCATGATTTAGATATGTTTTACAAACCTTGAGTAAATTAATTTTAAAAACCAAGATAATTGTTTTGATTGATTTCCTATAAATATCTAAGCAGGACATACTATTTGGACTTCCTTATCTTGAAAAATCTATTTTAAGCACTAGCTACTCAGCTATTTATTTATTTATTTATTTATTTAAAAAATGTAATAAAGGTCCAGGCTGGTGGCACAGTGGAATGGATAAGGCACCAGCCTGAGAACTCAAAGGTCGCTGGTTCAATTCCCAGTCAGAGCACATAACTAGGTTGCAAGCCAGGTCTCCAGCCAGGTCTTAGCTGGAGGCAGGTGAAAGGCAACCACACATTGATGTCTCTCTCCCTCTTTGCCTCTCTCCCTTCCCCTCTCTCTAAACATAACAAAATCTTTAAAAAATAAAAAAATAACAATAATGTATTGAACTTGAATTCGGTAGTATTAGCATATGCTAAATACTGTAGAAGCACTTGAATGATTTTTAATTCAATGAGTACAAAATTTGGTTTGGTAGGTAAAAAACTCAAGAATTCAAAATATAAGAAAATAAATGATTAGAGAATACACATTGTTAAAACAAAATTGTACAAAGCATGAGTGAGGAATGAAGAGAATCAGGAAATAACTCCAAATAAATTGGAGTAACTGGAGCAAAAGCAGAAGGTACATGTCAGATTATGGTAGAAGATGAGGTGGAAAATTGAGGGAAGAACAATTTATGCTGAATCTCTGACATGCTCAGAAATTTGTACCTAATCTTACAGATGATGATAAATGTTTGAGATAGTATATATAAAGGAAAGAACTGTATTTCATGTAATTGGCAGTAGACTTCAGTACTAGTGTTGTGGCCTCAGTATAAGGGAGATCTGGAGGTAGATATAAATAGAAGTTGAAAGTAGATTTAGGAAACTACCTGGATGAGAAATAATTGAAGCTTGAATAAGGCAGCTCAAATATTGCCTTAAGAGTTAACACAGTGGATATTGCTGAGATTGAGACTATAAGACTTGACAATTAAATGGAGGGAAATCAGATGACTGACATTTTGAATGTGAAAAATAGGTGCAATAATGGTAGCATTCACTTAAGGTAAATCCTAAGACATTTTAGCAGCAGAGGAAACAGTGGCAATGGTAAGTGAGATGGTCATACAGTTGGACAAATTGGTTTAGATTAATAAAGAATTTTGCATCTTTTCAAGGTGGTTTTACATTTTTATGAAAATGTTTTATTTTTAAAGGTTTTATTTGTTATTTCTTTTAGAGAGAAGGTCAGAAAGAGAAGCAGAGAGGGAGAAAAACATCAATGTATGGTTGCCTTTCACCTGCCTCCAGCTACAGATCTGGCTGGAGACCTGGCTTGCAATCTGGTTATGTGCTCTGACTGAGGAATTGAACCAGTGAGCTTTGAATTTGCAGGCCAGTGCCTATCCACTGAGCCACCAGCCAGGACAATATTTCCTTTTTTCCCAAGCATAATGCCATATCACTAATCCAGACTTAAAAAAGAAAATTATATATATATATATATGTATATATATATATATATACATATATATATATATATATATAAGAAGATAGTTTGAACTTCTCTATCCAAGTTATTACACATTTTCAAAACTGTTGATTTACTTTTTTATATTTTTATAATAAAACTTCATATTTTAGAAAAGTTGAACAGGTAAGGGTTTCAAAGAATATCCATTAATAGGTAGATTAACATGTTACAACATTTTACAGAAAAGTGTACATTAAAAAATATAATATTGTTATCTCTATTAAGCATTTATTCTTATTAATTAACAATTGTTGTTTGGTTATACCTGTTGAGAAAAACAGAATTTTTAACTGAATATGAATTAACATGTTAGGCACCAACTATATCTTAGTATTTTTCACTCTTTCCACTATTCTATGTGTTAAAAAAAATAAGCAACTTCCCCAAAGTCACAGGTATGTTACTAGCAGAAAAATTACACAAACCCAGGTTGTCTTGGACGCAAAGGTAAATGTCATGATGCTAGTAAATTCACAATATAGTTTTGGTTCCACCAATATAGGATCTCTACAGGGGTAATGTCCCTTTCTTCTCTGAATTCCAGTTCTCTCATCTGTAAAAAAACAGATACCCAAACAGATCATTTATGAAGTTAAAAAATATAATATCTGTGGAAAACTCTTAATAAAGCACTATAAAATAACATCTAATACAGAAAAATGTTATATAGAAAGAGTGGAGCAAAAGTAGGTTTACAGTTGTTCATATAGAAAATAATATAATAATTAATAAAATCATGCAAGAATAAACTCTATGTTTTGTGTACTCACAACTATAAACCTACTTTTTCCCCACCTGGTGTATGTGTATATTAAAAAGATAACCTTCATTCCACATTTTGGTAGTAATAATACAATAAAAAACTTAACTGTCTGCCTAGACAAGTCACACTTTGGTGGACATCACTTTACTACAGAAATGTGATATAAAGCACAAATGCAAGCCATATATGTCATTTTATAATTTCCAATAGTCACATTAAATGAGTAAAACAAAATAAGTGCTTAATTTTAAAACTATATTGTTTCAAAATAACATAATTAAAAATATGATTTAATAAATCAATATATGCTTGTATGTAGCCAATATAAAATTTATTTATAATTTTATTGCATTTTTCCATGCTATGTCTCAAAATCACATGTCTGTTTTATACCTCTAGCACACCTCAGTTCAGACTAGCCACATTTCAATTGCTTAGTGACTAACTGTGGCTAATGGCTGTCACATTTAATAGCACAGCTCTGTAATATAGACAGTGGCTTATGAACTATTCTCTCACAAGAACTCTGCTTTAAAATAATGCTCTATGCAGATAAATATAGCCATTTGGGTTATCCTTACAGAGTTTGCACAAGAAAGAAAGAAGAGTGAGACATAGGCAAAAGGTTAGGGAGTCAAAATCATGAATAAGTAGACTCCATTAAATAGATAGGTCAATACAGACAACTAGGCAGCAATAACAACTGTAGCACCAAATATAGGCAGAGATTTATATAAAGAGAGGTTGAATTATAATAATAGCAGACCACTCAAAATGTCAGTTGACCAGTAAAGCTTCAATATAGTCTAAAATCATTTGAGTTATTCATGAGGCCTGGCAATGCCATTTATGAATAAGCTTCCAATTCTTTTATTATCATGTTTTCTTCCAATAAACTTCCCTTCTGTTATATGTGCATTATGTCAACCAGAAAAGCCTTTAAATTTGTTTATAGAATATGCCTTCTCTGACCCTGACAAACATTTCAACTCACTTAGTAACCTCCTTGTTCATTCTAAGACGACAAGTTCAATAATTCTTCATGAATTTGCGTGTCATCCTTGCGCAGGGGCCATGCTAATCTTCTCTGTATCATTCCAATTTTAGTATATGTGCTGCCAACACGAGCACTCAATAATTCTTCAGGTTGCAAAATTACCCATACTTCTGTTACTGAAATGCCTCAGTATTAATAATCAAAACTCCAAATATCTTATTTCTTCTATAGAAAATGAGTTTTGATAGACTCAAGAAGTCAAGAAAATGAGTTCAGGCCAAGATGCAGGCATAGGTGGAAACACTGCATCTCCCTTCACAACTAAGGAATACAACTAAGAAGGAAATGGGAGATAACCAGAACTTCCAAAAAACTGAGTTGCATGGAAGTCCAACAAAGATGTAAAGAAGAAATACTCATCCAGGCAAGTAGAAGGGGTGAAGCCATGGCTGAGAGGAGGTGGTATAGTGTGGAGGCAGTGGCATCTGTGATAACAGATGTGATGTCTGGTGGAAATATCAGTCATATATTTTAAAAAGTAAGGAGGGACACCTAGGGAGCACCCCAACCCAGACCAGATTTCACAGCTCATAGTTCCAACACCAGGGAGGGAAAATAAAGCCTTATTGCTTCTGACTGTGAATACCAGTGGGGCTTGGGGAAGAGAAAGAAACTGCCAGTTTCTCAGCAGAGTCTGCTTGTTTAGAGAACCACCACGGTCCTAGAACATCTGCAAATCCACCCACTCTGGGAACCACAACCAAGGCAACAGCTAGAGAGGCACCAGTCCCACATGGGAAGTGGGAGAAGTGCCTGGAGAAGGAGCAAGTGCTAAGTGAGCAGCATTGTTCCCTCTCAGACTCCTCCCCCACATACAGCACCACAACATGGTGAAATGGGTCACCTGGTATTGATGAATACTTAAGGCTCTGCCCCTTATGATGTAACAAGTGCAACACCTCTACCTAAAACACAGAGGCAAGCACAGGAGCCTGTCAAGTTGAGGAGACAGAGAAGTATTCCCCAAAAGAGGGAACAGATCAAGGTTCCAGTGGTAGAGCTAAGCAACAAGGAGATAGCCAACATAACAGACACAGAGTTCAAAACACTGGTGATAAAGATGCTCACAGACTTGACAGATATGCTTGAGTATGGCAAATACAGAAGAGAAGAAGTGAAGGCTATGGAAAATCCTTGTGAAACCAGTGGTGGAAGGAAGAAAACTGGTGTTCAAATCAATAATTTGGAATATAAGGAAGAATAAAGAGTCAACCGGTACAGAATGAAGAAACAAGAATTGAAAAAAATGAGGAGAGGCTTAGGAACCTCTGGGACAACTTTAAACATGCAAATCATTGGGGTGCCAGGAGAAGAGAAAGTGCAACAAATTGAAACATTATGTGAAAATATAATGAAGGAAAGCATCCCAATTTGGTGAAGGAAATAGATATACAAATCTAAGAAGCACAGAGAGTCTCAAACAAGCTAGACCCAAAGAGGACCATATCAAGACAAATCATAATTTAAATGCCAAAGGTTAAAAATAAAGAGAGAATCTTAAAATCATTAAGAGAGAAGAAGAGAGTCACCTACAAAGGGGTTGCTATAAGACTTACCAGCTGATTTCTCAAAAGGAACTTTTCAGGCAAGAAGGAACTGACAAGAAGTATTCAAAGTGATAAAAAGCAAAGGCCTACAACCAAGATCTCTCTATCCAGCAGAACTATAATTTACAATGGAAAGGTAGATAAAATGCTTCCCAGATAAGGTAAAGCTAAAAGACTTAATTATCATCAAGCCATTATTATATAAAATGTTAAAGGCACTTATTTAAGAAGAAGAAAAGCAAAACTATGAACATTAAATACCAAACTCACAATTATCCAGAACAGAACCTATAAGCAAATAAACAAACAAACAAATAAATACAAAAACAAACAAAGCAAGCAACCAAAATAGGAACAGAGTCATAGGTATGGGGATTATTTAGAGGGTTATCTGCTTGGTGGGGAATAGAGGAGAAATGGGTAAGTGGTGCAAGGATTAAAAGGATAATTGTTGGGTGCAAAATAGACAGGGAAAAGTGAATAATATAGGAAAGAATGAAGCAAAAAAAACTTATATGCACAAAACATGGACATGAACTAAGAGGGGTGGATTGCTGGAGGGAATGTGGGTGCTTGGCAGAGGGTAGCAAATTGAAAAGAAATTGGAACAACTATAACAGCATAATCAATAAAATATACCTTAAAAAGTAAAATAAAATAAATAAAAAATAAGAGCATAGGAAGTAAAAGAAAAAAGAAAATAAGAGTTTTGTTATCTACCAACCCCAACTATTTCAATCCTTTATTCCCCACCTCCCTAACCACAGTTTTTTTGTTTGTTTGTTTGTTTGTTTTTTGCTGTGTATCTCTAGAATAGAGGAAGCATAGTAAAGAGATGGGAAGAAAGGCAGGAAACTAGGAAATTTTATTCTGGATGCTTGTGATAATCAAGCATTAGAATGTCTGAAATTGTCAAGTATTTAAAATTGACTCTTCCTCTTTATCAGCCTTTCTGGGTTCTTCAGAGCTACCCATCTGTCCAACCTCTCCCCCCTCCCCCCCACCACCCCAGTGTTTAGCATCTTCCCTTAACTGAGGGGTTTCTTTGGAATGTGCAAATCCCTCTAACATCCTGTTACTCTAGCTTCTTTTGATGAGATTTGTTCAACACACCAACATTACTGGTGTTAACCTGAGTTAACTAAATATATCTATCCTATATTGTAAAACTTTACTAATGCAGCTAGAATATTGAAAATCCCTTAACTGATGGTTGAATGGGCCTTAGCAAAGTTTGCCCCTACTCTCTTAGCTACTTTCATTTTCCATGATTGACTAACCTCTTCCTGACTCTATAATTATACATGTTAATATAATAAACATGTATGTTAGTCAGGATTTTCCAAAGAAATAGAACCAGGAAAGATAAATATATATATTTATATATATATATAAAAATTGGTTCATAACATTAAGGAGGCTGAGAGGTCTCATGACCTGCTGATCTGCTATCTGCAAGCTGGAGATTCAGGAAGGCCAGTAGTATAATTCAGTCTGAGTTGGTAGCTATGAAAATGGGAGAAACCAGTGGAGTAATATAAGTGAAATGCCACAGATGAGAGATATCTCAAATCAAGCAATAAGGAAAATAGGGGCAAATTCCTCCTTCCTCTTCCTTTTGTTCTGTTCAGGTCCTCTGCGGATTAGATGATGCCTAACCACTTTGGAGAGGGCAATCTACTTTACTGAATCCAACAATTAAGATGCTAATCTCTTCCAGAAACACTTTCATAGGTATACCCAGAAAAACTGTTTAATCTGGACATAAACTAATGTAAAATAAACCATCACAATCAGGTTAACACTTGCATCTTTTATCCATTGTTAATACACTTTGCAAACTATCTGTTCCTTTATGTGTTGATTTTTAAGAATTGACTCTCAAAGGGTAATTGATTTTTTTTAAATATCCTATGTTCAGAGGAAAGCTGTAGTGTATCATATACACATACTGAAAACACTAAGTTTTAGCTTTTGGATATTTTAAACAAATTTTATGAATATATGCTTTTTTTCAGCTCTTTGCTCTTTCTGTTCTGCATGTTAAGAATCTGATGCTCATGTCCTGGCTGGTAGCACAGGGGGCAAGGTGCCGGCCTTCAAACCCAAAGGCCGCAGGTTCAATTCCCCAGCCAAGGCACATAACAAGGTTGCAAACTAGGTCTCCAGTCAGGTCTATGGCTGGAGACGGGTGAAAGGCAACCATACATTGACATCTCTCTCCTTCTCTGCCTCTCTCCCTTCCCCTCTTTCTAGAAATAATGAAAAAAAAAAAAAAAAAAAAGAAGAAGAAGAATCTGATGCTCAGAGATACAATTTTTAAAATGTCTTAGTAAGCTAATCATGAATATTTAAACTCATACTGAGAAGATTTGCTTCAAACTCTGGCTCACTACTCAAATTGGATTGAATGGTCAATTTATTTCTACTTAAGCTATTATCTAGAAAACATTGTAAGTAAATATTGCTGTATGGGTAAAATGAAAGAATGTTGAAAGAAATAAAATTTTGCATGTTAACTCACAAATGTTAGCACTAATAGCATACATTTCTGTGGTTTAAAGGAAATTTTTCAAAGCAGATTCAAATAATGAAACTCTGTCTCTGGAATCACTGTCACATCTCCGAAAAGTCTAGAACCATTTTAGAAATGCACACTGGGCTTCAAAGGCATCATCTCTGAACAGGCATTATATGCCTGATAGTGAGCTAACTGGGTCATACTTCAACCTGAAGAAATCCAATTGAACCTTACAGAATATGTATATGCTTGCAAAATTGAGGGCAGAAATCAAGATAATTTATGTAATAATTCAGATAAAATACATTGATGTTAGATAAAGCCAGATAATGTAGGCATGAATAACATTTTAGTATTGAATCTTTGGAATAATTGAGTGTCATAATTTTTCATTTAAAATTTACACATAGGTACTCTAAAAGAACCCTAATATTAAGTGACTTACTCTGAATTAAAGTTGAAGTTTAAAGATAGTGTTGAGTCTAATATATGTTATTAATGTAAAATGCCACTCATGATTTAACATAACAACAGCTACCAAAAATAATAACTAATGTATTGAGGAATGATGACTACACTACATGCCAGGCATTGTGCCTAAAGCTTTACATGGATTATAGAGCATAAAATCTAATGGAGATGTTAAAATGCCATCCCTTCATGTCTCAGAAATGTCTGGGTAAAATGCAGCCTTGAGCTTGGTGTTCATTATTCCATGATGGGCCCATGCTGGAGCCCAGGGTAATTGTTAAGATGGTACTTGAAATCATTCTGGAATTAATAACTTATTATTTTCCTTTTTATATAGATGAGAAATGTTACTCTAACATGTTTTCATTAAAATGTTGGGGGTTTACAAATAATTTTATTGACTTCTTTTCATATATGCAGAGCAGCAAGCTTTGTTTGCATCTAAGATACGTACCCCATGGTCTCTATTTGGTACCTCTGCTATTGTGAGTTTTATAAGCATTTTAAACTGGTGGTTCTAAATATTTTCCTTGCCTCATTGGTGACATATAGTTTCTGAACATAATGAATGAAATAACGTGCAGGTCTCATAGCTTTTGACATTATTGCTATTTCCTCCCTTTCAATACATAATAAATAAATTAGAGAGTCTTGGAACTTTTAAATGAACAAAAGGTTAAATAAAATTTTATTATCTCCCTCACCAATATTCTAGTTGGCACCACATTTTGAGTAATACATCATTAGAGAAATCACCCTCTAATGCATAATTATAATATTATGATGGGAGAGTTGTTACTTAGAGGCACCTCCTTAAGTAGGCTGTTAGGCCTGGGAGCCTTAAATAAGCCTCATGGATTTTATCTTTCCAGGGTTGCTGAGAAAGCTCTACAAAAGGCCCCAGGAATAGAGACAAAGTTAATAGCTGTAGGTGACACTTGCCCATTCATTTCATAAGCCTGAGGCATTAAATGGAAGTCTTTGGCTTGTCAAATTACATATATCATTATTATCTTGCAAAACATTTCAATGAATTTAGTTCAATTTAAAGAGCCATGAAGTACCTATGACTGGGAAGAAGTTTTAAGGTTAATTTCATCATGCACATAAAAACTGAATTCAAATTTGACCATTACCTCCTTAATCCCTTATTCACCACCAGTAAAAGATGTTCAAATTATTTATACTGAGTTGAATGAGTTGTTGCATAATATACAAGATAAAGATTTAACTACTAACTGAACTCATTCAATATAAAAAAGCTACCTAACAGAGAGGCAAACTACTGCCTTCATTTGCTTTGAATAAAAACACTTTTTTGGCAATGTAGTCTATATTTTTATTTGACTTTTCACTTTCCCTTTACCCATATATACAAAGAAAGAAAAATATTTTATCTATTTTTTCCAAGATACTTTTACCTGACCAAGAAAACCTGTGCCAAGGAAAGCAGAACTTGAACCTGTGGGGATTTATCCTAGTCTAAAGATGTCTCTGCCCACAAAACAGCAAATAATGAAGCTTATCATCATTAACAAATTAAAATTTTATTTAAAAAAGAGGTAGAATTATTAATAATTTTAAATGATTATTTAAAATCATTTTTTAAAATATATAAATGAAGGTAACCTATTACAAAATATCAGATTCCTCAGGAGAATTACTGAATGTGTATCCTAGTAGTGTTACTGAGCAAACCAGGCCTCACTCACATGATACCTGGGTGTAAGACCCAACAGTTAGTGTTGAGAGAAACAGATCTTTATTTACAATATTCCAACCTTGGCGGTGGGGAGGGGTTGCTGGAGGCACTTCTGCTAGGAGCCCTGTTCTCCAATGAGACCCAGCAGCACTTCCCTTGCTCCCCAGAAGGCTATAAACCAAAACCAAGCCCAATAATCCCCCATCCCTCATCTGTCAGCTCTGTCCTTCAGGATCTGGGGTATGCTGTCTTCAGCTTCTGTATGATAGTCCAAGAGAGCTTGTGTTGGGTTACACTGGATCATGGTGAAGTCCAGGAAAGGTACAAATCCTAAGAGAGGGTCCTCTCCATGTGTACCAAGTTCCACAAGTCCAGAAAGCATCTGGGTATGCAAGACAGAGTGTTTGGTAGCTTTGGAGTCAACTAGAGCTGGCACAATTGTTAAGTAGGTTGGAGAGTAAAGGCAGAGAGGAGGAGGGAGACATGTCTCACCTACTAACTCAGCAGCCCTGAGCCTGGTCTCATAATATTGACAGGTGTTTCAACATCATAGGAAACATAAGAGGAGGGCAGTCTTGAATTTCTCTTGTGTCCTTTCCTGAGGACGAAGACCTTTGCAACGGAAAAGGCCTGAAACAGTGTTTAAAGGAAGTCCATTAATACCTTTGGGTATTCATGCCCCTGGGAAAACTGGCACCACCTTTACCTGTTAATCAATATGTAACTTCTTCATCCTCAGAACTAAGGATTCCCTCTCTTGGCTCTCAGGCCACACCAGCCTTGGCCACCCTTACCCTGCTTTGCCTATGCCTTTCACCCCTACCTTAGCTAGGCCTGTTCTCTCCATTAAGAACTGATCACCAAGAAACTCTACTTACTTGCACAATAAAAGACTCATGGACCTATAATGTTTTACTGGGTTAGCAAGAAGAATTGAATTTCTGGGAGTTTCTCCCGAAACACAATAAAAGCCGCAGCGTGCCTGCTTTCTCACTAGCCCAGGCCACATGGCTGAATCCTGACTAGAAACTGCCTAGCTGCTTGCTGCTTCCCACATGGTTGATACAACATCTCCTACACCATGGTGACCCTTCATCATGCTTCTCCATCACAGCACCTTCCTCATGCTCACCTCCTCAAGTCTGCCTGTCCTTTTTTTAAAATCCTGAAAGTCAAGTGTACCTTATGCCCTGGGACATTAGCCACAGCTACTATCTAGCTACCAGCTTGTCATAGATATACAAAGTACCTTAAAAGCTGTTTTCTTTCTTTCCCCCATTCCCCAAACCATAAACTGTGGGGAAGATCTATAACCCATTTCAGTAGCTCAAATGTATCCCTAGGAATAATAAACTTCTATCCCAGAGCAACTGTCAGTCTGTCAACTCAATTGCTCTTATTAAGCCTTTGAAACACCTATCAAAAATATGGTAAAATATCTCATTTACCAATACTGTGAGCCTTTGTTATTCACTCTCTACTGGTGAGGGACAGTTAAAATGCCTTTGCTGAGCTCATGTGGCAAAAAAAGGACAGGACAGGGCAAGTTACGGACACAGTCAAATCCCCAATCTGTTTTCTGGTTGTCCTTCTATGACAGCTCAAAATCAATCACATTATTCTTTACCATAAAGATACTTGACTAATCTTCAGACTGTAGTATTTAACAAAGATACAAGAGAGGGTCTGAAAAGACAAAGATAATAGATAACTGCCTGCCTGAAGTAACTTTTATTTGTTTCTAAAGATTTCAGTGAGACTACAAAAACTATACCAAAGTCAACACTTCTGCACAATCAGTAGGAATGGAAGGCAATTTGATTTCCAGATTAAGATCAGTTAAGATTGTTAAACCTTGGCAGACAGAACAAAGATTTTCAATGTACTACAAACTACTCAACTTTTACTGCTTCCTTCGTTAATATCTTTACTACTACCAAGGCAATGATGAATGACAAGCCTTTGAAAGAAATAGTTAGTGTGACTAAGAAAAATGAAAAGAAGGAAGAAAAAAGAGATATAATTGGAAAATGGAAAAAAAAACTGAAAGCAGCTGTAGGAAGCTGCATATATACAGCTATGTATGCACAAATACATGGAAGAAGAGTCTCATTCCACATTTCGGCATTGTTTTATCAAGTCTGACTACAATTTTCAAATCTCTCCTGGCCTTACATATGCCCTTTTGGTTTAGATTTTCACATTACACATCTGTAACTCCATTAAGGTATGAAAAAGTAGTAAAACTGCATTTAAAGTATTTCTTTGAAGCAGGATAAAGAATGGGAAGAAAGGGCATTATTTGAAGGTGATAGAGCTGGGATCTGAAATCAAGTTTGTCTTTTAAACTTTTCTTTCTATACCACTTAATATTGAACTTGTATTTAGGTCAAATAGAATATTAGTAGAAGGAATGAAGAATGAACTGTTAATAAGCTGTTACCCATGACCAAACCGGACTGTCACATTTTACTTTTAAATATCTAGCATGGTTAACACATGAATAGTTTACCAAGATCCTAATTCAAATGATATAAAATAAAAAACATCAATACAATATTAAGGATACATAGCTATAGAAACATAATGCAAATAAAAACTATCTGAGATTTTATTCATAACTTAGACAATTCTTTTGGAAATGGTTGAAACTTAAGTCAATGTATAACCCTAAACTGCCTGAAGAACAACATGTTCTTGAGTGTCTGTCACTGTCCTCTTAGACAATAGTTATAGGTTACCTAGTATAATGTAGATGTCTAATATAATGCCTGGCACAGAGAAGGTCCCAAATAAAATGCTTATTGAATGAAAGAAAGTCATTTAATGAATATACGAGCTCAAAAAAAACCCTGTTTTTCTGTCTTCATCTAACACCTAGCCAAACACATACTTCAAAGATGTCAAAATGTACCTCAACATATTTGACAACATTGTAATATAAGAGATCCAGAAAAAATAAAAATCAAAAAACTATGTTAGCAGTAAGTTTTGGGAAACAGTGACAAATCAGAAGTACCTACAACTTCCCTATTTCAAAAAAATATTTGTTATGTGTATTGGCATATTGAATTACATGTACATATGTAATACTTGAAAATATAGAGGTTTGCAGGTAAAGCAGGAATACTGCAGAAGGAGCCCATAGAAATGGCAGTCGTTCACTGTTATGAACGATCTATGCTCTTTTTTTTTTTTATTGTTGTTGTGTTACATCCATCCCCTTTTTGCTCCCCTCCATCCTCCTCCCCACCACCCATTCCCCCCAAAGTCAATCCCACCTGTTTTCCATGGTTCCCCCATACTAGGTTCTTGTGTAAGCTGCTCCCCTTTCTTGCCTCTGCCTTCTCCCTCCCCACAACCCCTTTCCCCCTGACCACTGAAGGCCTATTCCTTGTATTCATATACTTGGTTCTGTTTTGCTTGTTGTTAGTTTTGCTCATTATTGTCCCATAATGGGTGAGATCATATGATATTTGTCCTTCACTGACTGGCTTCTTTCACTAAGCATAATACTCTCCAGTTCCATCCATGTTGTTGCAAAGGGTACAAGTTCCTTCTTTCTTTCAGCTACATAAAATTCCATTGTGTAAATGTACCGAACTATTTTGATCCAATCATCCACTGATGGGCACTTAGGCTGTTTCCAGCACTTGGCTATTGTAAATAGTGCCTCTAGGATCATAGGTGTGCACAGGTTCTTATGAATTGGTGTTTCAGGATTCTTTGGGTATAGTCCAAGTAGTGGAATTGCTGGATCAAAAGGCAGTTCCATTTTCAGTTTTTTAAGGAAACTCCATACTCTTTTCCATAGTGGCTGCACCAGCCTACATTCCCACGAACAGTGTAGGAGGGTTCCCTTTGCCCCGCATCCTCACCAACACTTGTTGTTTGTTGATTTGCTGATGATTGCCATTCTGACAGGTGTGAGGTGGTATCTTATTGTAGTTTTAATTTGCATCTCTCTGATGACCAGTGATGTTGAGCATTCTTTCATATGCCTCTCGGCCCTTTGTATATCTTCCTCAGTGAGTTGTCTGTTCAGGTCCTTTGCCCATTTTTTAATTGGGCTGTCTGTCTCCCTGGTGTTGAGTCGCCTTTATATATTTTGGAGATCAGACCCTTGTCTGAGGTATCATTGGCAATTATATTTTCCCATACAGTTGGTTCCCTTTGAATTTTGCTGATATTTTCTTTAGCTGAACAGAAACTTTTCAATTTGATATAGTCCCATTGTTGATTTGTTCTTTTATTTCCTTTGCCCTTGGTGAAGAATCAGTAAACATATTTTTCCGTAGGATATCCAAAAGTTTACTGCCTATATTTTTCTCCAGGACCTTTATGGTGGCACTGCTTATGTTTAAATCCTTTATCCATCTTGAGTTTATTTTGGTGTATGGTGTAAGTTGGTGGTCTAGTTTTATCTTTTTTCATGTTGCTGTCCAGTTCTCCCAACACCATTTGTTGAAGAGACTGTTTTTACTCCATTGGATGTTCCTTCC